>KQ962615.1:48367-72777 GCA_001563735.1 Leucoagaricus sp. SymC.cos
AGACACAAGGTAAACAGAGTGCTAGAAAATAGATACAACCCCTAGATGTGATACTGTACAGAGTAAACTACCCAAAGTCATAATAGTTGGTCAACTATTGGTAGCAGAGGCATAAATGGCTGGAATAGTTGGTATGGCTGTGGGTATCCATACATTGGTTGCCTGTAGTATGGTGGATATGGATACCCATGCATCATTGGATTGAGTTGCAGTGGCAGTGGGTATAGCTGTTGTTGGGTCATCAGCTGGCCACTTACCTGTTTGCCAATTCTATTAGTGCTTAAGTCTGACATCATGTCCATCTGCCTCCCCCTTTCAGAACTTTGTGAGTTCTGTATAGTCACAGAGTCACTGGGACCCTATTCTGATGCATCATTGTTGCATGCTACTAGTGGGTACAGTATGTGTCAGTGTTCATTGGAGTCCATGGTAGTGGTTGCATGGGTGGTTAGAACTTGAGGGACAAATAATAACATTGGCCTCAAAGTGTGACAAGTAACTGAGCTCAGGCTTGTTAACTTGATTTTCCCATATGGCAAACCTACCACTTTCCCAATCAGTCAACTCCTGATCTAGGGTAATTGAGTGACCTTAGATACTCCTCTGAGTTCCAGATATCTATCAAGGGCCATGAGGTCCTTGCAAGCATTATATAGCTCCCAAGTCATATCACTAGTATTCCAGTGAACCTCAAATTTGAGGTTCTTATGACCATTAAATCTATGGCCAGTCAATTCATCAATAAACCATTCATGTTCATCATCAATCCCAAAATCATATGGTTCAGGTTTAGCTTGGTTGAGAAATAACACATCATTTGATACAGTATAGAGTCTTAGCAATAATACATGAAACATAGGGTGTATTTTATGTTTTATTAGTGCTGGCAGAAGCTCAAGACAGTAGTTTGAAAACTTGGGCCTCACCTCCACTATTGTAAATGGTCCTATATATTTAGGACACAATTTGCTAGACCTTTCTTTGGGCAGGTTTAAATTTTTTATTACTAGGTATACAAGGTTATTGACCTTGATATCAGGTTTGGGTAACCTGTGTTTATTTGCTTGTTGGATTTGGAATACCCATGCTTCAATGATTGTGTCATATACTACTACTATATTTGTTAGTACCACTTCAGCAAATTTTTTAATTCCTTGAGGGGATGAATTGTTACCTCTAACTTCTTTTAACATACTGGGCATGTAGGCACTATTCAGTTCAAATGGTGCATATCCTGTTGAAGCAGATATACTGAAGTTTATCACAAACTCAGTTAAGAGTACTTTTTCTACCCAGTTCTTTTGGTCATGGCTCACAGTTACATGGAATATCTATCTGATGTTTCTGTTCATTCATTCAGTCTGTCCATTAGTCTGAGGGTGGAAGGATGTGGACATTAGGAGCTTGGTTCCTAATAATTTATGAAGCTCTTTCCACCATATAGATATAAACTTTGAGTCATGATCACTTACTATTGAGTTTGGTAGTCCATGCAAACAGACTATCTCTCTCATATATATCCACAATAGCTCTGATGTGCTCATTTATGTGTGCACTGGTATCAAGTGTACCATACTAGTCATGTGGCAGATCACAATCCATAGATAATTGTGTCCTTTTGATTCAGAGAATGGTCCAATGAAGTCTATCCCAATAGAGTCCCATAGTTTAGTAGGAATAGGAAGAGAATGTATTTCACCTCTTGGTTTTGTAGTTGGTGCCTTGATGTGGGCACACATTTCACAGGATCTGTAGAATTCTCCACAATCCTTCACTAGCTTCAGCCACCAATACCATTGGCAAAGATATTCCCCAATATGTTGGTCTCTGAAATGACTAACAATTTTGTGTGCTTTGTTGAGCAGCTGAGTAATGATTTTTTGATCATTAGGAATATAGACTACCTCCTGTTCTATGTTAATCTTTTTTTGTATGATACCATCATTGCTAATGGTAAAGTCTTTGTATTTATTTGGTGATTTCTTCACTACACTAAATATAGGATTATTATCATATCCTAATTTAATTGAATTGATGATCTTATCAGTCATCTCATCTGATGGATTTTGTCTATCTGTGCCTGATATCATATCTTCCAGAGTGAGATTAGGTTGATCTCAGAGTTCTGAGTAGATTAGTTCCTCTAACTCTGCAGCTTGCTGAGCTACTTCTTGAAGCTCAAAAGCTTTAATTTCTTGCTGTTCCTATCTTTCACAATGTTACAACTCGTACGTTTCTGGACAAACCCGACTATTACCGACTGTTTCCGCATTACTCCGTTTCTTTTCCTACCGTTTTATATCTTACCATTTCTTTGTATATCATTTGTTTCCGAATACTCCCGCACGCTTCCGCTTATCTCCCCTTCGATTCCGTTCACCTTCTATTTCCGTCGATTATTAGTTCTTATTCCTTCTATGCCTTTCCGCTCGATACCGATGGTTTCCGTTCCGCCTTCACGTTTCCTTTTATATTACGCCTGCCTTTTATGACTTCATTCATACTTCATATGTCACCGCCCATTTCCCTCTATATGCTCGCTTTTCATCCTATGTCATGTAACTTCATTATCTCCTTGTCATCTCCATCACATGCCTGTCGCGTCGCGTAGTTTTCTGTTTATTCTACTTTCTTGTTTATCACTTTCCGACGTTTTCCATAGGTATATAAGTAGCGGATTACTGTTCATGTATTCTCCAGTCTGATAATCGACTTAGTTCGACACTCTTGATTATTCCGACTTTAAACTATTCAGTCCTCTCAGTTCCTTATAAGTCTATTCTCTCTTGTTCCTAAATTGGACCACCGGCAGTGGAACGGCGCAGCACATAAGCTGAAGCCAAGGTCCATTCCCGACTCCTTCCGACGTCATCGATCTCGCACCTCTGTCTCTGTCTCTCGCGTAGATCATTTCCGACGTCTTCCGACTTTCCCGCGCTTAATCCCTTCCTATCCCGTCTTGGAACTTAACACACAAGGACAATTACTTCATCATAGGTTTTCATTATTGATAGCATTGATCTGAACTATGAGGTCATTGACCTCTTTAGCTTATTGCCTTGGCAGGTCATCTCCTTGAGAGTCAATTCTATAATTGACTTGAATGTAGTCTCCAAGGGCATGTGTCTTCCCTGGCTAGTTGCTCTCATAGTATCTAGATAAGCAGTCAGCAATCTTGTTTGACTCTCCTTTGATATAAGTGATGTCAAAGTTGAACCTTGACATGTAATCCATCCATCAGTGTTGTTATGCCTATAAGTTTGATTGAGTTTTAAAGAACTCAAGTGCTTTGTGATCTGTGATCACATGGATTCAATATCCAAGTAGTTTGTCCTTCCATTTCATCAACACTTCTAATATTGCAAGTGTTTTCATTTCATAAACAGCATAATTTTGTTGCACTGGTGTGAATTTCTTGGACATGAATCCTGCAGGTCTGCAGTCAGTCCACAATGGTCCTTGACCATACATCACTCCAATTCCTGTCTTATATGCATCACAAATGACCCATATCAGGTCCTTGTTGTGAGCATCTATGAGCTTAATAATTGGGGTTTTTTTGCATAATGCTTTAATTCTATCAAAGCATCATTAGTGCAATAGTCTCCAATGAAACAGGGTTCCATTCATTGTCATGGCCATGAGTGGTCCAGTATATGCAGTAACATCCAGTAGAAAGTTCAAGAGGTAGTTTATTAATCCAACAAATCATTGGATGTCATGGTAATTGTGAGGGACTCACCATTCCCTCAGCTTATGAAGCTTGTCCAGATCAGGGTGAATACCCTTATTGTCTATAATGTGGCCTAGGCATTCTATGTGTTCAGCATAGAGGTCACATTTTATCTGCTTAACATATAACTTTTGCTTGTGTAACCTACCAAACACAATTGCCAGATGTTTTTGGTACTTCTTTATGATATCCAAGTAGATAAATATATTATCTAAGTAAACATGTATGTATATGCCTAACACATCTCAGAATATAGCAGTCATCAACTGCTGGAATGTGGCAGGGGCATTGTAGTCTCCTTGCTGCATTATGTTGCTGATGTATGTTCCTGCTATAGTTGCAAAGGCTGTTTTGGAAACATCTTCTAGCTAGATGCATACCTGTTCATACACATCAGCTAAGTCTATTTTTGAGTGATATTTCACTCTGACCAAGTCTTCTCAGATGATTTCTTGGTCTGGTAAAGGAGTTACATTCTTTATGGTGTTGTTGTTGCAAAATCTCACATCTAATATAGTCCTTAGTCAGCTGTCTTTCTTTAGTACACACAATAATAGTGCAGCTTGGTCCATAGAACAAGGTTCCCACTATTTAGCTTTTACATACCTCACAAGTTTATTATGGAACTCATCTCTTAGTGATCGAGGACAATGAGGCAGGTGGTATTTATACCTTTTGTTTCCATTGATCAGTTTTATTTTGTGATTTACTTCACAAAACAGTAGTAATTTCTCAGGTGAGTCTTGCATGATATTCTAGTTCTCTTTGAACTACTTTGTTCTTAATGCAGATATGTTGGACTTCTTATACTTATCAGGTGGCTTCTTTACCTGACAGCTACATCGTTCCTCTATTATGCAAAAGTTTCACAGTTTTGTCTCTGAGTCATCCTTAATGGGAAGTCTGGTCATGAACAAACTGAGTATTTGTTCCCTAGCCAATTCCTAGGGGTAAAATGACCATGTAAACTCCTGAGGTTCTAGGACTTCTCCTTCTGCAGGATATGTATATTCTGTTGATGGTGATAAGGTATCTCCAGGGTATTTTATTTCCCATATACTGCATACCATAGCATTCTATTCATCAGGCATTTGAGCATCATAATACTACTCAAATTGTGGTGGTCTTGTTAGAGCATTATACAATTTACGCTCATCTACAGCACCCATGAGGTCTCAAAAGGTCTGTCAAGATTCTCCAGTCAGCCCAGAGGGTGCATATATACCTTTTGTGGTTGGCAATTACTGTTGTTCTTGAGGCATTTTTGCCTCTTTGATCATGTTTTTTTGTTGTTTTGATTAAATTTATTTGGGCTTTTGAGGTTTTCTTTCCTTGTTTTCCCTCTCTTGAGAATCCTTTAGGTTCTCAACATTTTCCAATATATGCTTTGAACCTGTTGGTATCTTATCACCAATGTGGCTACCATAATCTTCTCAAAAATCTTCTACTGATGTTTGTCTGACTTATTTTTGATGAACATCCTGAGGGAGTCATTCCTTTCCTCCTTTCTCTACTACTTAATGACATCACAATTGACTATCAGATTCACCAGCTATGTCTACAACCTTGTAGACTTGACTTCTCATTCTTACTTTGTTTTTAACAAAGTCAAGTACAACATTGTTAGCTCATATAAATGGCATGCCAATAATCATATCATAGCAATCAAAGTTCACTATATCAATGTATGTTTTAATGGGAATATCCCCCATTTTTATCTCAATGTTAGCTCTGAAATTGATGGTTGAACAACTTCCAACCATTCCCAATTGGAGCATGTGTGGGTCTATGAGGTCATGGACTTTGATTCCTGCCATATAAGTAAAGCTTGGGGTTATGCTCATAGTGGTACTACCTGAGTCCCATAACATCTATGCACCTATGCCATTGACATCTATCAAAGTAGCAAGGCATTGCTTCTCACTAGGTTTTGCTTGAGGATATATTATTTTGTTCTTATGCTTAAGGAGAGTTACTCTCCTTATTTTAACTTTCTTGTTCTCATTTCTTTTCATTTCCTCTTCTGGAGTGAGAGATGGCTCTACAGTGAGTCCATTGATAATGATTTCATCATTGTCTGCATCTTGGATCATGGCTCCAAACTTGTAGTCTTCATCTATGTCAGATCTATAGTCCAACTCAATAACTTCAACTTTGACATATTCATCCTCACTAGAGTTGGCTTCCTGAGGCTCATTTTCATCAGCCTTGTTGTTGTTCTCATTTGGTGGGTTCTCTCTGGATCCATTGTCTATATAGTTTAATTCATTGCATCCTTCTGTGATGGTATGTGCTGCTTTAAGGTAACTTTTACTTTTGTTGTCTTGAGGGCATTTGTCTGCCCAATGGTCAATTCCACTGCATTTTTGGCAAGGCCATGCTGTACTAGGTCCAGGGTTAGCCTGGAGTAATGCCTTATTGGCATACCTTGAATTGTCCTTCAGTTTCTTGAAGAACACATTTCTTTTATATAGCTTGTTATCTGGCTGTCCACCAGATTTTCTAGGCATTGAAGGATGCCTTAATTTATTGGCTAGTATTCTATCATGACCAGCTGAAATCTTTTTTGGCACCCAAGCTGTTTTCAGCTTGGATGGCATTTTCAGAGCTGTCTCCAAGCTCATATTACTCGTTCTTCCTTTGATTTCCTTTTGGAAGAAAGTGCTAATGTCTTTATGATGTTCATAGTTGAGTACATGCTCAATGAAATCTTCAATACTATTTACTTTGGGAGACAGTCCCTTATTAAACATCAGGTACTCTGACATCATGCTTGGTATACCTTGCATAAATGTCCAAACTAGAGAATAATTATCAGGGTATATAGCCATCATCTTTGCATAGTCTAGTATGCAGTCATAGAAGGTTTGAACACCTTCTTCTACTGAATACTTTATATTTTAGAGGCTCTTACAAGCTTCATACATTGAGGTTGGTCTCACAAACTGGTCATATAGAGCTATTATTACAGATTTGAATGTCCAATTATATTTACTATGATTAATACTCATAACATGTCAATTATACATGTCCTTTGCTTCACCAATTAAGTGATATTGTAGTGCAAATATACAGATCATATCTGTATTGTCCTCTTGTGGGTTATCTAAGTTCCTACCCAGTCCTTTCATTGAGAAATTGATGCACAAGTTGAGGACAAAGTTTTCAAGGTTGCTGTACTTTGTGCTACCACTATAAGTTATGGTAGCCTTTTCTGAAGGCTTACTCAGCTTATAGCCCTCTGGTAACACTATTCTTTGTGCTAAGTATTGATCAATTGTTTATTCTAGTTGATCATACATGGCAGCATTGTATTGCCTGTGGGTTTCTGTGAACTCAGGGCTGGATTCATCTGGTGCCATATCTCTAAATAAGGAGTATTGTTGCTCCTTACAATATGGTGTGCCAGGCTGATATATCCCTCTAAAGGGGGATCTGAACTCTTGTCTCTTATCTTCAGGTGCTGTGTCACCTGTGTTACTGCCTTTAGTTGGTACTGATATGCATACAGTCTTTTTTAAGGGTTTTCTGTTATCCTTTTGTGGGTGTGCTGGTGACTGGGTTCACAAATGATGGACCATTACCTTTGCTAGATTCTGGCTTGGGTGGTCCTGCACCCAATGACTTGATCAGTATATGACCTTGGAATATAATCCCTTGATCATTGATATTTGAGGATCTGTAATTTCAGATATTCTCATTATGCATCTGTTGTAATCCTACTTGGTCTGTCCATGTGGCAGCCATAGGTACTCTCATCATTTGATGATGAGTGGTAGCTGTAAGTGGACTAGCAGCAGTATTATGTACTGTTATTGTCATAGATGGTGGGTTCTGAGGTTGATCATCAACCTGGACAGGTAGTGGATTAGTCTGAGTGTCAGCCTGGCTCACAATTGGTTGGTTATGAGCCAGATATGGAGGTGGCTGTGGTACTACTATCACAGCTGGCTTAGGATTTAGATTGTATAGCAATGGTGCCATAGTTATTATCATTGGTGGCAGTAAGTTTAGTACTGGCTGTAACTTTAATAGTATTTGTGGGATAACAAGTGGCTTCAATATGTCCCACTGCAGCCTTTTCCCCTTATCCTCTTTTTGAGATAGGGGTTGAGTAAATAGTGAAGGTGATTCTACCTTTGTTGTATTGAACATCTCAATTGGTTTAGTTAACATCAGTTTTGCTTGATTTGTAAAGTTCATGTGAGGTTCTTGAGGAGTAAGGTCCTCAAGTTTTACCTTTGACGATTGTCCATAGGTTGTACTCATGAATATTCTAGGAGCCATCCCTTACACTGGCTTTGGTGAGGTTCTCATGCTATAAGAGATTGGGAAAGGGAGTTGCACCAAGAGTAACTCATCTCTTTGACTGGGGGATAAAAGTATGGATAGCACTAATAGTGTATATGTGTCATCAATATTAGCCAGTGGGACCAATTCAGCTCTCACAGAATGATAAGTGGTTGCTAAGTTAGCAACTGATTCATCCACTTCTCATCTGCTGGGCTGTAGTGTTTTCACCACAGAATTGTCTCTGGATCAAAGAGGATTCATCTCCTCCAATCATCATTGAGCACTAAGTCATGCATTGTAGAATTCAAGATTTTCATTTGGGTGTTGTGGTGTGTTAAACTGCTTGATAGCTTGGCTGGTATTCATTGTTTCAGATATAGTCATAGAAGGGGAACATCATGGTTTCAGTTGTGGGGTTATTGGGACCCAACAAGAGCTAGGGGATATTCAGGGAGGTTCCCTTCAATCATGCCAATTCTGATTGAAGTTGCAGGTTCTTCAAGGGTCAAAATTACCCTCTCAAGGTCTTTTTTTGAACTGGGTGAAAGCTTTGGTTTCCCAAGTGCTGTATATCTTGTTTATAGATGTGGATATGTTAGATCAAGGAGAATTCATTCCTTTCTTGATATCTCTATATTTTTTGCAAAAGCATTGAATCATCTTTAGATACATCTCCATATAGATGGGGTCATCTGTGGGAGGTGCTCTTTAGTTCCTTCAGAACCATTCCTCTATTATAGTCTGTGCATGGGCACAGATCTGTTCTCAATGATGTGGACTTGACATGTCATTCATTCGAAATAGAGACTCAATCTTGTCCTCTTCTTCAACTTCTTCGAATACCTCTTCAAGCTCAAGTGCTCAAATATCAGGGGATTAAAGGGATATGTTTTCTATCCCTTTGGTGATAATATGTAAGCTAACTTCTTGTCTGGGCAGGCTTTTGTGCTCTAACGATACATCATACAGTCACTCTGTTGGTGAGTTACTAGGCAGAGGTTCCTTAGGCACCTTATATCATTCTGCAGGTATCAGCTCAGCATTGAGAAAGGCTGAATCTGCTTGTGACTTAGTGGGGTTCTCAGGTATATGAATCTCATGCATGTTCATACTCTGATTGGTTGGCACCTCCATGGTGAGTATGGTGCCCCAGCATGGATCATTGGCATCATATGACACTGTTGCATTATTATGTGGGTCTTTGAAGTGACCCAGCAGGTGGCTTCCTTGAGAAGTCATCAGAAAGGTTAATTTTGCAAGGTAAAAGTTTCATGTGGGGTTGTTGTGGTGATATTGCTGTTGTTTTCAGCGATGATGTGGCTACATGTGTTTACATGTGCAATATGCAGGGATATTGTAAAAAATGTAAGGGGCTTTGCCTTACAGATATTAGAACTAAACCTTACTTCACACTGAAGTACAATAAGCCTGTGTCATATTGGGTATGTACTTGTAGTGTAGGTGTAAGGTCAGCTCCCAATTAGGGACACTGACTGTCATTACATGAAGTGGTGTTAGGTAATAATTTTGATGGTAATAATTGTTCAAGTAAGATAAGATAAAATAAAAGAAATAGGAGTAATAAGAGTCCATTGTAAGGGTACAACCCTTACAGAGTGCTCAGATATCAGAAGGGTGGGTGTTATATGTTCATCCCCTGAGTCTTCATTTGAGTAGCCACTTTAGTGTCCCTGCCAGTCTCAGTCAGGTGGTATTTTTTGACATATCAATCAATTGCTTGAAATTATTCCAAGCTCTAAAGATCATTGAGTCACATTCAATTCATCAACTCTTGATATAAAGATATTTTGAAAGCCAATTTACGGAGTCTACTAGGTAAGTACTTGGTAACGGATGGCATTTAGAAGCTCGTAAGAGGAATGATCCAGATAGCCATACTAGTGGACGTATCGTGCTGCTACAACCGTACTAGTCAGCATCTTCTAGGTAACGTACCCGAACCTCTGCATTCCAGCTCTGGCGTTTGCGAAGCGTCGTACTAGTCAAGAAGAATCGGCCACCAGGAAAGACCACAGCCTTCGAGTAGGGAGCCAGTTCGACATTGTAGGCACGGGATCTGGAGAATTCAACTAGAATAAGGACTTGTTTCAGGCTATAGAACTTGTCACTGTCAAGGAATCGATCAAAAACTTCGGAGGAAACGGCATCCCTAATCATGTCCAACACCTCATCTTGACTGCTCTCCCCTTCTTCAAGAACAATCCTGTATTGAAACGTGAGACTCTCCAATGAGTGCCATGAACGTTCTAGGTCCCGAAGAAGATTGTCCAGCCATTGGTCCTTGAAGGCAGTGCCATGACGGAAGTAACCAGGCCACACAAGTAGTGACGTCTTCAGAGTTCGCAGGTTGCAAAGACCACTCAAGTCATTTTCAGGTATTGAAAGCGAACCGAGGCCTGAGGAAAAGCATTTCATCAGACGACTGGATTAAGGAAGTAGACGGGAAATGAGTACATTTTTTCTTCACCTGCAACTCGAGCTCTTCCAATGTTGCTGGAAGATGCCTTAAAATCCTCCCTACTTCCTCCGAGCCATTAGTACACCAAAAATCTGACCCGCTACCCTCCATTGGATCAGAGTCAGTTGTAAGAGAGGAAAACGCTGCGAACCTCTCATCGATGGCGTCATACTCGTTGTATTCCACTTTGATCGAGCGTAGATTCCCGAAGAAAAAGAACCAAGAGGCTTCACTTAGGAATACTCCCAACTTCTTCGTTTCATACCTGCGTGCAAAGAGAGAGAGCTCCTCTGGGCCTGCTCGCACTCCGTGGGGCTCCAAAAGCCAATCAGGAGAGGGGTGTGGGAATGATTGTCCCTCCATAGCAGTGAGGTCGAGTTTGAGAGTCTTTAGTTCTCTACAGTTGGCGATAATATAGAGTGGGAATGATTGCGACCTCCTCCCAGTCACGGCAAGCTCCTCGATACGCCGAAGGCCCTTGGACAACTCCAGAAACGGACTAGGTCTGGACAATGGATGGAAGTTGGAGAAGTCGACATTGTGAAAACGAACGGCTTGCAAGTGGTTAAACTTTTGCAGGAATCCGCCGAAGGTGTCATGCATGAGAAATCCGATTTTTTGGCTAGGCATTACGGCGTCGATTCTCCGAATGAAGCTCGCCAACGAGTGCTCGCCATGCGCAGGTGGTAGACTGAGTTCTTCCTGTTCTGTTGGATCAACACGGGCAGGCCTCGTGAAGAACCGGAAGGCTGGGTCGCTGAGAAGGAGCGTTCTGAAGGCCCGACATGCAGAAGACATGTTCAGGTAGCTTTTCCAATCCAGGTGAGAAGAGATACTGAGGAATATCTCGTTTGCGAGATACACAGAGTTTTCTGGAGACTCGTCTGGCATGGTGCCTCGTGGAGATGGAGGTGAGCAAGTGAAGGCCATGTCATTCACTAGTGCACTTTTTAAGTCCGTCAGCATTAAGCGCTTATAAGTGGGCCACGCTACCTTTTGTGCCACGTCTTTACGTCCTACCGGTACGACCTGTTCGGCATTTCCAATTCCCCGTCAATTTGCAATCGAAACCGTCAGGTTTTTTGTCCGTGGGAGCAAAATTTAGCAGATCACGGTTCAAAACCGAACCGTCAGACCCTTACTAGTTAGCAAGCACAATGTACTGAACAATGATCCCAGGAGAAGTATCAGGAGGTTCGGTTCAAGGATAGTACTCTGCGGAGCAACAGGAGGGTTCTGTCAGCACCAAATCGGACGTCCTCCCCTCAAAAAATGTCCAGATGACGTGAAAGCGCTCACATCGGCACCTCAGGTACTAGAACGACGACGATGGGCCGGCCATCTTTGTTCATATTCACCTACACTTTACCTACACTGAACCAACACTGAACGCCATATAGTAGTGGATACCGGTGTGCTCTTAGTTTATTCACTGAAAAAATCAATTCCACAGTTTATCTTGTGTTCTAGTAAGAAACCAAGAGCCGTATACTACTCAGAATGCCTTGGTAGTAATTTATCGTTCTCGTGTGTGGGCGGGAACATGAGGTATGGATGCGGTAGTCTTGCGATAGCGGGTTTGCCAGGTACGCCAGTACTATGTGCGGCGACATGTGAGGGAAGTGCGGGAGAGGATGCGGTATCAGTGCGGGAGGTTGTAAGATGCTGCGGGAGGTGCGGTTGGAAGTTTTGCTGCCGCCTTATTGTTGAGTCTACTTAAATATGACAGACTTGTTATTGAACTATACAAGAGATTTTCCATCTCCCTCATCAAAGCAAGCGTTTCAACTGTACAAATGTCTAACGATCGTGATTTTCAACCATTACTCGATCCTTCTCAACCATTACTCACTGACTCACTGCTTGAGAATAGGAAATACTTCCACTGGCAATCACAGCAATGTAATAGTGTGTGGAATAGCCGAATTCATTCAAACAAGAGGTATGCTCTATTGTTTATTGGTCACACGTTGATTGTATCATGGTGACGACATCAGAAGTAAAGGTGAGAGACATGGAGTGTTTGTGACCTCGTGTCTAAAAATACTGAGAAATGAGATAATTTAGGTCGGACGAGCTCTTCTAACCTTGCCGCACCGTCTCCCGCACTGTGCTAAAGGTGCAGTGGGCACGGGACAAAGGCGGTGGTGTGGGGTGCGGGTACGGGAATTTCGGGATACCCACTAAAGGCCTTTAATCCTTTTTGAGCAGTCTACTTTCTTATTGATGGGACACATATTTTCCGTGTACAGTCGGTCTGCTAATGCAAATCCAATGAAAGGAGTTGAACGACGAAGAGGGACAGCTTTAGATTTTTGAGCGCAGTAGCTTATATGCAAGGAGACACGAAATTGAACATAATGGGGAAAAATGGCTAAGGAGAACTAATCAACAGTGGACACTCGACCACTGGTGCTCATTTATCCTACCTTCTCGAGGATTGTCTCAGCGTGTTGAGGATGGTGGTGGTGCTGAGAATCAATTTCATTAAACAGTTAGGAAGACGACAAAAAGGCCTTCCGGAAGATAGATCAAGGTTATTTCAAGCCAGGCAGGCTGAGAGTGCTTGAATGCATAAAACTAATACTTTTATTTTCCCGTCTCATACAAAATGTCGAGTTGACTGAGAAATCAGCGAACACAGAGGGGACTGGTGTGACCAAACCACATAGCTAAGGGGATATCAGATAGTAGCTAATCAAGGAAGGTCTGGCTCCCGTGATCTAATCTAATCATTTTCTGAAGAGTCGCCGGCGCATGACATCTATGACACCTTGGTCCATTAACCTTACACTTTCTACTCGATAACCTAAGGTTCCATCTCACGAGTATTTGACGCCGACATAGATGCCACTCAAAATTGAAGAACTTCCCGACGAGATCCTTTTGGAAGTTGTTGGACTTGTGGGTCGCAGAGGTTTCCCCGTCAAGATTCAGATTGATCACATTTACTCAGGCTCACTCGCGATCATCTAAAATGTTTACGGCTCATTTCAAAGAGGTTCAATGATCTGGTCACACCTTCTTTGTTCTCCTCTTTTAGATCTTGGGGGCCGTACCTCTCTTCCTTGCAACAGTGCAAGGACATTACCCTTCAAGCATCAGCCCGGAAATCCACTATATTTGAACATACTCGGCATCTAGCAGTTGTCATAGATATCATATGGGGTTCCACGCCGATGGAGGAGATAAAAGCATGGTTTGATATGTGGACAATTCTTCCATCGGCCATGCCCAATCTGTCTCGACTGACGTAAGTTTCGGTCCTAAACAAATTCTCTGCCTTGATTGACCGTATCGTCCAAAAGCTGGTCTTTCTCGGTCACAGGCTATCCAATGGACTTGGCAAATGACTTCGTGAAGGTCCTAGGCTCCCATGCAGAGCTGAATGATATCGTTTTAAATATTAGGAGAGGGGGAAGCATCCCGCCAACAGGACTTTCTCTTGCACCCCTTCACAACCTACACGCCTTCTCCCTTATGTGGGACCTTCCCGTCCCTCTGTGGCCGATGTTGATTGCAGAGGTGACATCCCTGTTGGGGCGGTGCCCCAAACTCGACAGCCTGAGTCTCGGAACACGATATGGGTATTGGCAGGTGAAGACCAAGCCTCACCCATCTGAACCATATGGCGAGTTTGCGGAGCAGTGGTCCTCGTTTGAAGAGCCTATGGGCTTGCGGAGCTTGGTCATTCGAGGACTCAGAGTCCATTCTCAGGATTTCCTCACTCACATTCGCCATTTTAAATTTCTTGAATCCCTGACGATCGAATACGACCTCGACGCATTGTCTCACGAGGAACTAGGAAAAATCTTCGCTATATTCCAGGCAGACAACGTTCATCTCAAGCGGATTTCTATCTGCTCTATACACCCTCATCAGATCATTGATTATCTCCTTTCATACACCGGCCTCGAGCACTTTGTCATCGACTCACTTGATTCTCGTGATGATTCACCGTCTGTAGTCCATGGATTTCTTGCGGTGCTCAAGCTCCATAGCAGCTCGTTAAGATTCCTGGCATTCGACGTTAATAGAATTTCTCCATGGAAAGATGTTTTGTGGAGTCTGTTTTCTGAGAGTGCAGAAGCCTTTTGCATGCTCGAGTATCTACAAAACCGAGTCCACATTTCCCTCGAGGACGTTCAGGCAAATAACACAGGACCTTTCGTACGTTTTTGTGGGATTTAAGCACCGCTTGAAGCTGATCATCGAACAGTGGACATGGCTGGATATTGCGATGCGACTCCCTGCCCTGCGAGAACTCAGGTGTGACCCTGTTACTTTCAAGACAGGAACCCTGCGTGGGAAACGGATCATCACACCCGATCTCATCGATCCCCCTGATGCCAAGCGCATTCTGTCTCTTATCGAAAGGGTCATTAATGATTTCATTCACGAACGGAATCCCAAATTCAGTATTGATTCTTATACCGGGTTCTAAATCTCTGATCATTTTGGAACGGCTGCCAACCCTCCTAATGAAATGTGGTTCAAATGCCAATTTGGTACAAACGTCGGGACCAGAACGACAAAGTAGTATGAGAGTGTTCATATATTAGGGTGGTGGGCGTTAGATATTCGTCGCCTGAGCCCTAAGTTAAATTTGACTTCAGTAGCCATTCTGCCTGTCAGGTTAAGTGTCATAGGCGGTATCCTTCTACGCATCAATCGCTTCGTTAGTTGCAGCACGAGGACTCTTACGCCAATGACGACGACAAAATACTTGATCAATACCTGTTGTCTCTCTGTGCATTTAATTTCCTCAATATCTCCACCTCCGCCTCAGAGAACTTCGGGGCTTGCTCGCTGACGGTCGAATTGGATGACGGGGCGGGAAAGAACGTGGGATCAAATGGTTTCTTAACAGGATTTGAGCTCAAAAGCGGGATCGAAACCGTGCGTCAACATTGACCTCAACAATCATGATTAATTTCACTTCGACTATAGTCGTGGTTCAGGATTTTTCTTAATCAGGATTAATCTGAATTCCAGCTAGAGCCAGGGGACCCCACGTAATTCTTCATTCACAGTTGTCAGAAATGGTAATAATCGTAATCATAATCATAACTATTGTAATCCGAAAATAAGGGAAACACCAAGTGTTGATCACATGATCATTAAAAATGTACCAAAGCAAGGTTCGAACACCAGACCTTACGGTCAAAATCAAGGCACAGTACAAAAGAACTACATTTACCACTACACCACACCTCCTTACAAAATAGCTGTGATATATGCCTTATATGCTGCTTCTTAAGGAAAATAACATTCTCCGGGAGAGGAAATAAACCTCTTCTTTGTCTTGCTGGTTTAGTATACCTTTCATTCATTACTTCAGAACAAAAATTTGGTACAAAATGCCTCTATACAAGATGGAACATGAGTCACCCCTAAACGATGTGGAACTTAGTCAAATTTCGCGGTGTTGTTTGGTTGTGCTTGACCGTTCTGAAAACGGTATATCCTTATTTTTACTGCATAATCAACTGTGGTCTGTTAGTCTAGTGGTTTAGGTCTTGGTGTGCATATACTTAGCGCCTGTTCCTGTGGTGGGGCTGTGGTTCGATTTCCTGTAGTGTCATGATTTTCTATTTTAGCGCCCTAATAATCTCATATAATTTCTCTTCTGAAATCTCAGATTAATCGTGATTAATTCAAATCCTACTTGGCGACTATAGTCGTTGCGGATTAATCATGATTACTGAGGTCCCCGGCGTCAAAGTGGGGCCGAATTGGGAGCGGCGCGCCGTAATGGAGATACAAGGACCTGGACGATTGGTCGTTCATCGGGAATCTGACTCCAGCACTTTAGCAACAACTGCCATACCTCACTGTCTGTCAACTCTAGTTTTTCCATCTCCGCGTCAGTGGCTCCGTGGGTATGACTTGTTTGATGATTGCCGTGAGGATATAAGCTTCTTGGGAGTGTTCATACCAAGGTATGCATCCAGTAAACAGCTATTGCCCGCCAATGAGTTATCATGCAAATTAGAGTTTTCATTCGTTCGTGCGTACATGTGTACATAATTAGGGCCATAGCGTAGATGTTGCTTTGAGGAGTTGGTCTGGGGATCTTGACTTCGTTTCCGGAGCATGCCACCTCCCTGTAGTCTTTATGATCTTGATGGAGTGTCGCTGTGAGTTCCAAGGCAACATTTCCTCGTCGACGGGAGAAGATAATCCGAAGTCGGTGAAGCATGCGGAACTATTTGACAAATTCAGAATACTATTCTAGTGTTCAAAAGTTAGATTACGAATCACCGCTATACGTCCGGAGATGCTCGACTTACTACGTTGATGTTGCCATGAGCATTTCTCTTCTCGAGTAGGTGGGTCAGGCCAGCGAGAGCCTCGAGAAACTTAGGAGATGGGGTTTCTCTTAGAGAATGCACCGCTAACCCAAGAGATATATTGAAACGCTCACCAAAGGTATGCACGGTGGGTCCTGATTTTGACTCAAGTACTCATAGATATTACCGTTCGACAATCATGGTGAAACCAAGTAAGTACGGCGAATAGTGCCATATACTCTAGCGGAGTAAGCTCCGTGGAAGGGAAAAACACCGGAGTGAGAGAGCGTGCTCCAAAGTACCGCCTTGCCGGCAAAGGACTACATGATAAGCACAGCTGAGTAAAGGAATGTACGATTACAAGTTGAAGAGAATCATACCTGATATAGATATTCTGAATCGCAGTCCTTGTTGTTTTTCGACTCCTTCACACATACGACGTTCCCTTGACAGGTTCCCTTGTGTATACGAGCAAAGAAGCTCGACGATCTATGACCTGCAGGCGGACGCCCTCGAGTAACTTACAAGAGAGAAAGGTCATGGATAATCCGCCTAAGCGCGAAGATGCATCACAGGTCTTACACCTCAATGAATCAGATGTACTCTGCTCATAGCGCATCTGGAGTTGTTCACCGTAGGTCATCGAGGGAACAACGACAGAATCCATCAGACTGCGCACCTTTTATAAATTATCCATCACCTGTTGTGCTTTCGCACCTTTCAATCGGAGAAGTTGATCCAGTCGTTCCTCAGAAGTCAAAATAACCTCCGATAGCCTTTGCATATCTTGAACAGAGTCATCTAGTGCGTTTGACGCGGTTGACCGAGAAGGTACACTAGTGTCAGTAGCGTCACTTGAAGATACCGGCAGATCCTCCTCGCTGGTGAGGGATAATGTATCTACTCCGAAGTTCGAGTCGCTTCCATCGACGACAGACCATTCGCCCATCCCGTCAGGAGCATACTCTTCGTGGATATCCGAATGCTCGGGAACTTCGTCAAAGCATGAATCCTCATTCGTCCACCATTCCTCTAGCGTGTGGAATTCGTGGTTCGGATCGCGGTATTCGCCATGGTAGTCGTGGTTGTCGTAGGTGAAGTCGTACTCGCAATCAGACACAGTTGGGGAGGTGAGTGTCGCGTATCTGGAGAAGGGGAGTAGGGTATATAAAAGTGGACCGCGCTTTAACCTGGTGATAATAGAAGGTCAATGAGCGTGAGAGCTCCACACGACTGAATCAACAAAGTTAGACAGTGCTGAAATCGATAAACGTGGCGCCCATTGTTCGGGTCACACTTATTCGTGGTTATTATAGCTGGTGACAGCTGACGTGGTACAGTCGACTCTGTCTTAACCGATAGGTGACGGTCACGACCCCAACTATCGGATATGACAGAGTATTGGTTATCGAAGAGGGCGCTAATTCCATCAAATAGGCGCCTTCTACTTTGAGGGGAATTTTTGATTTTTTAAAAAATATACTAAAACAGAGATTCTAAGACATTCTATTGATTGAGAGTGAAATAGTCGGTGACTTTAGTGTCGGCCTTCTTCAATGGCCCTGTAGTGGGATTTCATCAGGTCTATGGGCGCTCGAGAACTTGGATCGCAAAATTTCACGTTTGCGCTTCTTTTCAACGGGCTTAGGGAGATCGCCAGCCGCTTCCCGCAACCTCTTCACAACCTCCAGATCCTCTTCTGACATTCCTTCCAACCTTTTCTCGTTCCCTGGCCTCTGCCCTTCCAACTCAGTAATCACTCGATATTCGTGCACAAGGTTTGCTTCGTTGTCCGATCGCCTTTCATTGACTTGTTTATCGAGGGTTTGCAAGCCTTTCTTAAGTACTGAAAGAGAGACAGTAGACATTTCCAGGTTTTTTGAGGGAAGAGCAGTGTGAAAAAACGAAAAAAATCGATTTATTCATGAAAATTTTCATTACTAGGCACTGGAATCTACGGAACCGATGTTCCAAAACTTGGTTTCAGTGAACCTGATGGGCGCTTCGATGGGCGCTATCGGTTTTGGGGGACCGATTGACCTATCGGTTATCAGATATGACAGAGCTATCGGTTATGGGGGCCAAATCCCCGCTAACCAATTTGGTTTTGGGCTCCAGCTATCGGTTACGACAGAGTATCGGATTTGACAGGTATCGGTTAAGACAGAGTCGACTGTAGAAAGCTGTCAGTGTGAGTTCGGGAGCCGGAACTGTCACAGCATTAGGAGAAAGCTTCTCCCGTTCATCAACGAGGTCTTGAGCTAATGGTCGTTCATTTGGCTCACGAGACTAACAAGTTTGCATTACTTGCCAAATTTCATCTGTCAATTCCATATTTTCCATTTCGGATGTGGAAGGCTTTGTGAGCGTGATGTCTTGGAGGATTTTCATGATGACGACGTTGTCCCTGTAATGTTCATAATATGGGATGCGTCCCGTTAAGACCTTTTATTCGGCGGATGGTCAGTTTACAAACGTATTCGTTCGGTCGGAGATGAGAACAGAAATGCGTACCTCGTACACCATGGAAGCCATGGAATAAACGTCGGTCTTGAAAGTGAGCTTGGGATTTTCACTTTCAGGGTTCCATACTAATAGCTCGGGTGCCTCCCATCTTATCGTCCCACCGATCTTAGAAATTGTTTTTATCGAGTTCCATTTCAGTTCTTCCTGGTCAATGATAGAGGATAACCCAAAGTCAGCAAGACATGCGGAACCGTTGGGGAGTATGAGGATATTACCCTGATCATTGAGAGCCAGAAATATATCGTATGAAGGAGGGTGCTACCTACCCTTGATATCTCCATGAACGACATTGTTCTCGTAGAGGTACGTCAGTCCGAGAAGCGTGTCGTGGAGCTTTGGACAGACCGCACGGCGTCAGTATAAGAATTCACATCCGCTCGTGAATGAATGCGCACCAGTGGTAGACGAGGCACCTCTGGATTATTGGTTAGATGATATTGAATCATGTTTCCGTTGTGCAACCACGGTGAAACCATACAAATGCGACCGATTACATCATTCATACAATGGATTCCATAGAATGGAAGAAGGTTGGGGTGAGAGAGAGAACTCCATAGTACGGCTTCTCCTGCGTAGGACTGTACGGATTACATGATGAATTACAAACTTCAACAACGGACCATAAGAAACTGTGGTACCTCCATGACTTCATGAAGCTTACAGTCTTGATACAACTTGGCTGTCTTCATACAAACAACGCTCCTCCGATGTTTTCCTTGCCATACGTCATCCAAAGAACCGGACGCAATCGTCTACATAAACGAGTTATCGCCTGAAGCACTCTTGGTTTGAGTGTATCAGATGAACGTTCATCGTCCGATAGCTGAAAAATAAAAATATGGCTTAGATCATGCGAGTTGGTACACTCAGTTTCGTACTTTTTGTAAGATGTTCAGCATCTGTTGCGCCCTCGTCCCTCTCGTTCGAAGAAGTCTATAGAGTCCAAACTCAGAGTCTCATATTTTCTCCATGAGATTGTTGACTTTTGTCGTTGGATCCCCGAATACAGGTGGGGGCGGGGGTTTCCGTGTCGCATACAACGATTGGGTCGGTGCTGGAGGTTTGAGTTTCCTGAGCCAAAACGCAGAGGGATCAAAGCCCTTGTTGGTAGATGGGCCGTCTGTGCCTCCAGAAGAGTAGCCATCATCGGAAAAAGACCATTCATCCACTACACCAAAGAAGATGCCGTCGCTCGACCACCATTCTTCCAGCGTATAGATGTACTCGTCTGGATCAAAGTACTCTCCGTAATAGTCGCAATTGTCGCAAATGAAGTCGAATTCACAGTCATACATGAGGTCTAGGAGTGAGAGTTTCAATGAAGTAGAGTGAAGGAAGTATGGAGAGGTAGAAGGGAACTTGCACAGACTTTTGCAGCATGAAACAGCAGTTCATTGTAGTTGTCGTAAAAGGAACCGTGGGAGGGAAAGTAAAAGGCGCAGAATATCTCCAGGTAATTGTTATCAACGTGATAATCCTGACGCTCACATGAACATCCTCCGCCAAATTTCTGCTCGAGGCAAGAAAATTTGACGAGGTAAGAAAAGCAGAGGAGATCAGTAGCTGAAACTGGTTTCGTTCAACCGGAAGCTTGCCTAGTAGTGCCAAAGATGTCAGACCCCTGAACGTGTTCAGCAAGATGCAAGACTTGTTTAGGCATGTGTTCGGTGCCTTCCAGGCGGAGACCGTCAAAAGTGGAACAAAAACGCCTGCCAGAGGTTTCTGAGTGGACTGATTTGGAATCTTGTTAGCGTAGCAATGTGATTAAACACAACAGGGTTGCCATGATGACAAGAAGTCCTTTCCCAGACGCGATATCGAGTGAGTACAAAACACAAAGCAGCAAGATGCATAACGAGGCGCACCGCGCGTTCGGGATGGCGGAAAGCGAGAAATTATGGAAAACTCAAGCTCCTAAATTTAGCGCTTGTGAAAATCACCGCATGCAAGTTATCAACAACGGCAGGTCTCGTCGCCACCGCCGTCCTCCCTTTTCTTCCATCCCTCGCTCAAACCTTCGTCTTCCCATGTCTCTCCAGCCTCGTCAAGCCCAGGGTTGCCAGAACGGCAACAATGGCAACAACGGAAATAATGGAAATAATGGGCAGAACGGAAATCAGAACCAGAATGGCCAGAACAGAGACCAGAACCAGAACAGCCAGAACTAGAACCAGAATGGTCCCTATCTAAACCGTTTGGCAAGTTTGTAGAACAAGAGGCCAGCCTTTCGAGGACCCCAAGTGAGCTCCCAACTTACATACACTACTTCAAGAATCTTCAGGCAAACAGCGTATGTCCCAAGCGGATTTCTATCTGCTCTATACTATGTCCTCCGCAGGTCATTCGTAGTAACTCTCTTTGTACACCGGCCTTGGGCACTTTTCCATCGATTCTCTTGATTGTCGTGACGATTTATCAACCGTAATCCGTGGTTTTCTTTCAGCACTTAAGCTCGTTGAAATCCCGGAGAATCAACGTTTATAGGATTCCGTCATGGATAAATGCTTCATTAAGTCAGCGCGGAAACCTTTTGCATTTTCAAGGACTTCCAAGTTCAACACCAAATCTGCCCTCCCCTGCTGGACGTCGGGATGAGGAGCACATGATCGCTGCTACGTATTTTCGGATCATTTCCGCTAGCATATGAAATTGACGATCGAGCAGTCACTCACTGGACATGGTTGGCTATTGCTTGGATACGACTTTATCATCATCAAGGGAGGAGCTTTGCACGGCTGTTCATTAATGACTTTCTCGAACTCCGAACTCGGCCTTTCATGGAAAGGGTTATTAATGATTTCATTCACGGACACAATCCCAAGTTCAATGTGTCGCCAATTTTTATACCGGGTTCTAGAACTATGATTATACTGGAACGGTTGACACCTCTCCTATGATCTGTGGCTCGAGTGCCAATCTGATAGAAACATCGGAACCAGAACGATAAAAGTAGGAGTGCTCAGATATCAGAAGGGTGGGCATTATATGTTCATCCCCCGAGTCCTCACATGAGTAGCCACTTTAGTGTCCCTGCCGGTCTCGATTAGGTGGTATCTTTTGACGTACCAATCAATTGCTTGAAATTATTCCAAGCTCTAAAGATCATTGAGTCGCATTCAATTCATCAACTCTCGATATAAGGGTATTTTGAAAGCAAAATTACGGAGTCTACTGAGTAAGTATTTGGTAAGGGAAGGTGTTTAAAAGCTCGTAAGAGGAATGATCCAGATAGCCATACTAGTAGACGTATCGTGCTGCTACAACCGTGCTGGTTAGCATCTTCCAAGTAATGCACCCGAACCTCCACATTCCAGCTCTGGGGTTTGCAAAGCGTCGCACTAGTCGAGAAGAATCGCTCGCCAAGAAAGACTATAGCCTCTGAGCAAGGAACTAGTTTGGCATTGTAAGTGCGGGCTCTGAAGAATTCAACTAGAATAAGGACTTCTTTCAGGCTTTTGAACTTGCCATTAGCAAGGAGTCGATCAAAGATTGCGGAGGAAATGGCATTCCTAATCATGTCCAACACCTCGTCTTGACTGCTCTCCCCTTCTTCAAGAACAACCTTGTATTGAAACGTGAGGCTCTCCAACGTGGGCCATGAACGTCCTAGGCCCCGAACAAGATTGTACAGCCATTGGTCCTTGAAGGCAGTGCCAGGACGGAAGTAGCCGGGCCACACAAGTAGTGACGTCTTCAGAGTTCGCAGGTTGCAAAGACCACTCAAGTCATTTTCAGGTATTGAGAGCGAACCGAGGCCTGAGGAAAAGCATTTCATCAGACGATTAGATCAAGGAAGTAGACGGGAAATGAGTACATTTTTTCTTCACCTGCAACTCGAGCCCTTCCAATGTTGCTGGAAGATGCCTTAAAATCCTCCCTACTTCCTCCGAGCCATTAGTACACCAAAAATCTGACCCGCTACCCTCCATTGGATCAGAGTCCGTTGTACGAGAGGAAAACACTGCGAACCTCTCAGCGATGGCATCATACTCGTTGTATTCCACTTTGATCGAGCGTAGATTCCCGAAGAAAAAGAACCAGGAGGCTTCACTTAGGAATACTCCTAACTTCTTCGTTTCATACCTGCGTGCAAAGAGAGAGAGCTCCTCTGGGCCAGCTCGCGCTCCTTGGGGCTCCAAAAGCCAATCGGGGGAGGGGGGTGGGAATGACTGTCGCTCCATAGCAGTGAGGTCGAGTTTGAGAGTCTTGAGTTCTCTACAGTTGGCGATAATATAGAGTGGGAATGATTGCGACCTCCTCCCAGTCACGGCAAGCTCCTCGATACGCTGAAGGCCGCTGGATAACTCCAGAAACGGTCTAGGTCTAGACAATGGATGGAAGTTGGAGAAGTCGACATTGTGAAAATGAACGGCTTGCAAGCGGTTAAACTTTTGCAGGAATCCGCCGAAGGTATTATGCATGAGGAATCCGATTTTTTGGCTAGGCATTACGGCGTCTATTCTCCGAATGAAGCTCGCCAACGAGTGCTCGCCATGCGCAGACGGTAGACTGAGTTCTTCCTGTTCTGTTGGATCAACACGGGCAGGCCTCGTGAAGAACCGGAAGGCTGGGTCGCTGAGAAGGAGCGTTCTGAAGGCCCGACATGCAGAAGACATGTTCAGGTAGCTTTTCCAATCCAGGTGAGAAGAGATACTGAGGAATATCTCGTTTGCGAGATACACAGAGTTTTCTGGAGACTTGTCCGGCGTGGTGCCTCGTGAGATGCAGGTGAGCAGGCACCACGTCATTCACCAGTGCACTTTTAAGTCCGTCAGCACTAAGCGCTTATAAGTGCACCACGCTGAGGGCCTGTTCGGCAACAGTGATTTCAAGCTGTTGGTTTTCAATTCCCCGCCAATTTGCAATCGAAACTGTCAAATTTTCAGCCCGTGAGAGCAAAATTTAGCGGATCGCAATTCCAAAAACATTGTTGCCGAACTGTCAGACCCTTACTAGTTACTAGTTAGCAAGCACAATGATTCCAGGAGAAATATCAGGAGGCTCCATCACGAAAACACTAAGCGCCAGATGAATGATTATATTGCCAGATCTAGCTACAACTAGGTAAGATAATCACAAACAGTCC
>KQ962616.1:4800-18197 GCA_001563735.1 Leucoagaricus sp. SymC.cos
TAAAAAAAAAAAAAAAAAAGAGCATGCACCAAGGAAGATGCTGTCTTGCAAGGCTATGTGGTTGCACAGACCTCAACCTTTGAGTGAGAGATGAGTAAGTGTTAAGTTCTGGATAGGATACAGAGAGGGAATAGACATAGAAGGGTTGGAAAGGGTCAGGAATGATCTATATGGAGACAAAGGCAGAGACAGAGGTATGAGATCAGAGAAGTCGGAAGGAGTCAGGAACGGACCTTGGCTTCAGCTTATGTGCTGCACCATTCCACTGCTGGTGGTCCAATTTAGGAACAAGAGGGAGAGGACTTAGAGGAAACTTAGAGAGGACAAATAGTTTAAAGTTGGAATAATTAGGAATGTCAAACTAAGTCAATTATCAGACTGGAGAATACATGAACAGTAATCTGCTACTTATATACCTATGGAAAATGTCGGAAAGTGATAAACAAGAAAGTAGAATAAACAGAAAGCTACATGACATGATGAGCATGTGATAGAAACAACAGAGAGATAATGAAGAGGGATGACATAGTATGAAGAGCAGGCATAGAAAGGGAAATGGGTGGTAACATATGAAGTAAGAATGAAATCATAAAAGGCAGGTGTAATATAAAAGGAAACATGAAGGCAAACCATTGGTATTGAGCAGAAAGGCATAGAAAGGAATAAGAACTAATTATCGATGGGAATAAAAGGTGAACGGAATCAAATGGGAGATAAGCAGAAGCATGCGGGAGTATTTGGAAACAAATGATATACAAAGAAATGGTAAGATATAGAACAGTAGAAAAAGAAATGGAGTAATGTGGAAATAGTCGGTATTAGTCAGGTCTGTCCAGAGACATATGAGTTGTAATAGTATTCCCCCCTTAAGGCCGAGCCTTCAAGGCCAATGGAATCAATCATATGGGAAAATCACGCACTCCTAGATATATAAGGTGAACTTCGAATTTTTTCGTTCTTAACCTCTTACTAACATGTCGAGCCCTCCACCTTTGCAGACCCAATGATCCCAAACCCCTACTGCCAGTGTGGCAGAATGTTGGCAACAACTCACTGAGATGAGATGACTGTGGGAAGAGGTAAGGAAAAAGGTGGAGGAGGAAAGGCTGAGGGTGAAAGAGGATGAGCAGCAAGAGGAGGAAGAGTTGGCAAGGATAGAGGAGGAAGAACATTTGGTGAAGGAGCATGCAGAGCATGAGAGGGTACAGTGGGAGGAGTGTGAGCAGGAAGTGGCAGAAAAGCATCAGCAGGAGGAGGAGAAAGAGAAGGCAGTGGCAAGAGTGAAGGAGAAAGGTAAGGGCAGGGCCCAGCCTCAAGACAAGTTGATGGCTGGGTTATTGCGGGTGGTGTCGGAAGGATCGAGTCAGAAGTGGGCACAGGAGGAGGATGAGGACAAAGATGAAGATGAGGATGAAGAACCCATGGTCACCAAAAAACTGCATAAGAAGAGGGGGCTGACCATTATAATTCAGCCAGTGATGGGCAGTGAGAGGAAGTGTCAGAGGTGCCATGACTTTGGGTTAGATTGCATTGTTGCCTCACCAAAAGGGTGAGTGTTTCTCGTTTGTTTGATTGTGCTACCAACTGATTTTTTCCTAGCAACATAATGACTCGGTCCTGTGGACCATGCTACAAACACAAGAAGAAATGTCAGCCAATGATGAAGCCACTGAACCAACTGCTCCTCAACATCAATGAAGGTGCAATGAAGGCACTGATTGGGACTGTCGATAACCTGGTCACAATCACTGACCAGTCATATTTCTGCCTCGAGAGAACCCTTGACCTGGTAGATGAATACTTGTTATGAAAGATGGGGCAATCGTCAGAAAGCTCGAGTGGGAAAACAGCAGAGGATGACAAGGAGGAAGAGGCTGGGAAACAAGGCAATGAGGTAGAGGAGGACTAGAGATGTCAGGGCCACTCTCTTCTGTGCTTTCTTGGGGACTGTTACATATTGGACAATGACTATTACTGCTGCAAGGAAATAAATTTTTTAGTGTTTTTCTTGGGATTTCTGTGTGAATTAAGAAAAAATCGAAAAAAAACCGGAAATAAGCGGTAAGGGAAACTTAGCGAATTTCGAAAAGGTGAATAGAGAGAAAAAATGGAATGGGACAGAAAAGGTTGGAAAGAAAGTGGAATGGTGTGAAGAGAGGCGGAAAATGCAAACTATATATGTAGAAAGGAAGTAGAGAGAGAGAGAGGGAGAGAGAGAGGGAAGGTTTTGAGACAGAGTGGAAAGTATTTGGAGGAGAGTGGAATATAGCAGGATATAGCAGAAAATGGAGAACTATGAGATACTGAGAGATGCAAGAGATAGAGACTTGGAGTAAATAGAAGAGGAAATGGAAATATGTGGGATGAGGCAGAATTGCGGGTATACAACTAGGGAGAGAAACAAGACTTTTGTACAGAAGAGAGAAAATGGAATAGTTGGAAGTAAAGCAGAATAGAGAGGTAAGGAATTACAGAGAAGGAAGAGGACCCAGTTTATAGGGATAGGCTGCATGGAAGTTGGAAATGAGCTTAGGGGCATGTTCAAGCTCAGTGGCAGGAAGCCAGAAGGATTCGTCTTCAGTATCTTCATAACCCAACCATATGACCTTGTAAAGAAGCTTGCACACTCAGTGCCAATTGATTTTGGAGTCAACAACGTGAGCAATTTCAAACTCAGGCTCTCCATCAATGATGACGGGAGCTGGAGACAGAGTGGAACAGGTCAGGAATGGATTGGGAGTGGATGGTTCAAGCATAGAGACATAGAATACAGGGTGGACAGTGTGCATGGACTCAGGAAGTCAAAGAGTGAAGGAATGGGAGCCAGGTTGCACGATAATTTCATATGGACCAAGGTATTTCTCTGAAAGCTTTTTAGAGGGATGGGTGGTGCAGAAATACTTAGCTTTCATGAAAACTTTTTGACTGACTTGGAAATTGGGAGCAGGCAGGCGGTATACATCAGCAGACTGTTGGTAATGCTGCTGTACTTCAGCAATTTCCAATTTTAAGGTGGCTTATAGTTCATCGAGGTTGACTGCAAATTGGCAGGCACAGATGGAAGCAAGGTTGCATTCAGGATATACTGCAATATTGGGGTGGTACTCTTTGTTAGTGAAAAATAGGGAGACACTGGTGGTGGCATTGGGTGCATTGTTAAATGCAAACTCCATGAGTGGGAGGAGTTCAGCCCAGTTGTCCTGCTGATAGTTACAGTAGACTCGGAGGTATTGTTCCAGAGTCTGGTTAGTATGTTTGGTCTGACCATCACCTTCCAGGTGGTAACTAGAGGTAAAATGCAACTTCATATCCAATGCTTCACTAAGCAATCAGAAGAAGTGTGAAATAAATTCAGAGCCTCAGTCAGAGGTAACATGAGTGGGGACTCCATGCTTTGAAAAGACATGGAGGACAAACAGGCAGGCCAGATTGGCAGAAGTAATGGTGTTATGAGTAGGGATGAAAATACCTTGCTTAGATAGTCGGTCAACAACTACGAGGATGGAATCAAAGCTAGAAGAAGTCAGTAACTTCTCAATGAAATCCATAGAAATGGAATCCCATGGCCGATCAGGAATCAGCAATTGCTTGAGGTTTCTATAGGAGTGATGATGCTGGGACTTAGAATATATGCAGGTGATGCAGAACTTACAGAATTCCTTGACATTGGTGTGGATTTTGGGCCAAGTGTACTCCCGATGTATGAGCTCGAGAGTCTTGTTTTGACCAAAATGCCCCACAAGCACATGGTCATGCTTGTATTGCATAATGCAGAGGCAGAGGTTGTCGGAATCAGGAATGTAAATCTTGTTGTTGAGGCAAAGGAAACTGGTGGAATTGACTGACCAGCAGCCTTCAGGATTAAAAAGGTGTTTAGTAGCTATAGGGTCAGTGGGGAGAGCAGAAGTAATATCAGAATGCAGCTTTTCTAAGTCAATTATAGTGGCTGTGTGAAGGGATGGAGAATGAAGATATGTGGCATGTACTGAGGCAGAGAGCTGTTTGTTGGTAAAGACTGGTTGGAAATTGTGTGAGTTGACCATAGCATAGCCAGTATTCCCCCCTTTTGGGTAGATGTCCCAACATCTAGTTAGGGCATCTGGTTTAGTACTGAGTTTACTGGGGCAGAATCTAATGACAAGGTTGAATTGGGAGAGGAATTCACTCCAGTGGGCCTGTCAGTGGGTTAGTATTTTTGTAGTGCAGAAATACTCAAGGTTTTTATGGTCGGTAACGACGTCGATCAGGATTGACATGCCCTTGAGGTAATGTCGCCAGATGCAGAAGGCTTCAAAAATTGCTAGGAGTTCTTTATTGTGAGTGTCATAGTTAGATTCAGCAGTACTAAAAGTGCAGGAATGAAAGGTGATTGGATGTACTTCACTGTTCTCAGCAATGATTGAAAGAATTGCAGCAAGGGCATAGTTGGAAGTGTCAGTTTTGACTATGATCTGAGCATTGGGAACCCAATGGGTAAGAATAGAAGCTGTAGTAAAAGCCTGTTTCAAGGAATCAAATGCTAATTGGCACTGTTCATCCCACTGCCATTTAATGGCTTTGCAGGTTAGGTGGGTCAGTGGAATAACAATGTCAGAATAGTTATAAATGAATCAGTGGTAGAAGTTTGTGAAACCAAGAAAAGATTGAATGTCTTTTACCTTCTTCAGAGGCAGCCAATCTTGAATGACCTTGATCTTGTTCTCTGACATTTTAAGACCATTGGGAGAGAGGATGTACCCAAGATATTCAACCAATTCAGAGTGGAACTCACATTTGTCCATGCAGGCATATAACCCATGTTTTTGGAGCTGCTTGAGGACCTCATGAACATGTTTCTGATGCTCAGCAGGGTTGTTGGAGTAGATGAGGATGTCGTCCAGATAGACCATAATGCAGACATCAAGGAGGTCACTAAAGATGTTATTCATAAACTGCTAGAAGGCAGTGGAAGTGTTAGTGAGACCAAAAGGCATTACCAACCACTCAAAGGAACTGTAGCAGGTCTGAAAAGCAGTTTTCCATTTATCACCTTCAGTGATGCAGATGAGATGGTAGGCATGCCACAAGTCTATCTTGGTGTACAAGCAGGCTTTGCAGAGAGTATCCAGGAGGTCAGAAATGAGAGGGAGTGGGTAACGATCCTTTTTGGTGATACAGTTGAGGCTGCGGAAATTGACACAAAGATGTAGGGAACCATCTTTTCTCTGAACGAAGAGAACAGGAGCGCTATGAGGAGAAGAAGTCAGATGAATAAAGCCAATAGAAAGATGTTCATCTATAAACTCTCAGAGGGTAGTGAGTTCTGTTTGGGAAAGGGAATATATTGGACCAATGGGAGGTTGAGAGCCCTCCTTGATATTGATCTTCAGGTCATAGGGTCAGTGAGGGGCGAGGGTATCAGCCCGAGCCTTGCTGAAGACATCGGCAAATTTATGATATTTGGTAGGCATGTTGGAGAGATCTACTGGTGCATTGGAAACTTGAGAGGCACCAGCAGTAGCAGAGACAGCAGAGAGGCCAAGATGGAAATTACAAGAACTGGGGAGATGGGAAGTGCAAAGAAATGCAGTGGCATTGATGAGGGAGATAGAAGGCCAAGGAATGTTGGTGGTGGAGGATGGTGAATCCAGAGCAGAAATAGGTGGAGTGTTGACAGAAGTGTGAACTGGGGCATTGGCCAGCACAGTCTGAGAGAGAACAGAGGATGAGGCAGTGGTGTCTAGCAGTAATGGTCAGAATGAGATACTGCTTGAAGCTCAGTCAATTAACAGATTGTAGCAGGCAAGCCAGTTGTGTCCTAATACCACAGCACAAGACAAGTCCAACCAAGTGACATAAAGGTCAAGATTCATAGATTCACCAGATGGAAAGACAGTAGAGATGTGCACTAGTTCTGTAATGTAAGTGTTGGAGGTTCCGTCAAATAGCTTTAACTCAACCAGAGGGATAGGAGATGTAGGAGCAGAATGTATGTGGATGAAATCAGAATTGATGAAACAGTGAGTAGAACTGCAATCAATGAGAGCATGAGCAGAAGGGAAAAGATGTCCATTAGAAAGAGAAGGGAAATAAAGAGAAACAGAAAGGGAATTCGGATTTGAAAGAGCAGATGCATTGAGGCAGAAACTCTCTGGTGCACAGACGAGTTCAACACAACCCTCATCCTGTGCAGAGTCTTGAGGGCCACTCCTTATTTTTCCGAACCCTTAGCAGGAGCAGAAGCAGAAGTCAAGGCAGGGAGTTCAGCCTTGCAGCCACAAGCTTTTTGGTTGGCCTCCTTGCATTTGCAGGTCTCAACCTGGTGACTGAAGATACTGCAGTAACTGCAAAGGTTCTTCTTGATGCAGTGTTGTTTCTCTGCTTCCATTAACTTGCCATCCTTGCCTAGGATATTGGAGAGGTCCTTCTTGGGAGCAGGAGGCTGGCTGGAAGAAGAGGATGTTGACAGAGTAGGAGTGGAGGATTTAGCAGAAGATTGGTGTTGAGGAGGCTGGGAGGAGTTCTTGTTGTTGTTGGTTGGGCCTGAGGTGGATGACAATTGTTGCTTGTTATAAGAGTGGAAACTGGAGGAAGGGCAATTGTTGGAGGATGATTGCTGTTGTGAGGAGGAATTGGATGAAGGATTCTTGTGGGGTTGAGAGGAAGGAGTCAGGTTCTCGGCGGTATGGGCACAGGCACATTTGTATTTGTGTTCCCAATGACAGTTATCATAGACAGTGGCTACGCACATCATTTCCTGGAAACCATGGGGCTTACTCTGCTCTCACATACTGATTTGGTCTTGGAGACAGTTGGGCAGACCTTTGTAGTACCTATGGGTGAATACAGAATCACCCCAGTCTAGTTGAGTGGAGTACCACATGAAGTCAATGTTATAAGTGGCAATTTTGTCTCCATGTTTCATATGGAGGCTCTCAAGGTTCTTGGCTACTTTTCCGACCCAGTTTGCCAGGCCAAAGTGCAAGCAGAGCTTCTCAGAAAATTCGGGCCAAGAGTCAGCCCAGGAATGGTGGATTCCGAGGTCCTCCTGATGGAGAGAGACCTGGAACCAGGAAGACACAACTCCTGAGAGGTAAGTCAAGATAAAGTTGACTTTGTCAGCATTGGTGGAGAAGGAGCAGGAGTTGGCGCAGAAATAGAGGCTGTATTGGAAGAGGAAATTTTCAAGTTTCAGGGGATCTTCCCCAGTAAAGGCTTTAGGAACATGAGCCTTATTGGTGGTGGTAGGAGGTGGGGCAGAGAGATTGACGGATTTGATAAGGGCCTCAATCGCCACTGCAAGCCTATCAGCAGTAGAGCAGGAAGGCTGAAAAGAGTTATCATCATCTTGAGGAACTTCTGGATTGTCATACCAATTGTCAGGATTGTCATCAGGATCGGGATTACCACCAGGGCCATCCTTGGGGTCTGGGTCATCACCAGCTGGAAGGCCTGGGTGATTGTCATCAAAATCAGGATTGGGAGTGTTGGTAGAGGTGCTGGAGGGAGTAGAGGGACTAGAGGGATCATGACGAGGTCAAGGGTTGCTAGAGAGCAAACCACCAGAGAACTGTGGAGTATGATGGAGAGTGGTGGAAGAAGAACCATGTTGAGGAGTGGCATTAGAGGGTTCTGCATGATGAGTGTGCAGAGGAATATGAGGAGAAGGGTAGGTATGAGCATGAGTGTTTGTCATGGCAGAGGTGTGGTAGCAACAGCAGAACAATCAGTCTGATAATACTGTTAAGTTCCAGATGGGATACAGAGAGGGAATAGATGCAGAAGGGTTAGAAAGGGTCGGGAATGATCTACATGGAGACAGAGGTAGAGACAGAGGTGCGAGATCAGAGAAGTCAGAAGAAGTCGGGAATGGACCTTGGCTTCAGCTTATATACTGTGCTGTTCCACTGCTGGTGGTCTAATTTAGGAACAAGAGGGAGAGGACTTAGAGAAAACTTAGAGAGGATGAATAGTTTAAAGTCAGAATAATCAGGAATGTCAAACTAAGTCGATTATTAGACTGGAGAATACATGAACAGTAATCTGCTACTTATATATCTATGAAAAATGTTGGAAAGTGATAAACAAGAAAGTAGAATAAACAGAAAGCTATGCGATGTGACGAGCATGTGATAGAAACAACAGAGAGATAATAAAGAGGGATGACATAGTATGAAGAGCAGGCATAGAAAGGGAAATGGGCAGTGACATATGAAGTAAGAATGAAATTATAAAAGGCAGGTGTAATATAAAAGAAAACATGAAGGCAGAACAGAAACTATCAGTATCAAGCAGAAAGGCATAGAAAGGAATAAGAACTAATAATCAATGGGAATAAAAGGTGAATGGAATCGAATGGGAGATAAGCAGAAGCATGCGGGAATATTTGGAAACAAATGATATACAAAGAAATAGTAAGATATAGAATAGTAGGAAAAGAAACAGAGTAATGTGGAAACAGTTGGTATTAGTTGGGTCTGTCCAGGGACGTATGAGTTGTAACAGTAAGAGAGGTCAAGATAGTGGTGGAAGTCAGGGTCAAAGTAACTCACAGGGTTGAGGAGGTCTGGACATTGAGTAAGGGTACCTCAACAGAAGTTGCCAGCACCCAGCATCCAGCTGAGTAGCAGCAGCATGGAGCTTATGATAGTTCTTCATCTTCAACCACCTCATTGACTCGCAACTCAATAGAGCACTGCAGGTTACCCTCACTGGCTACTTTCTTGTCTTTACCTGTCCTTCACACATGCTCTGTCCTAGCATTTATTCCTTCTCCACTTTTGTATGATGCACCTCCTGCATGATCTCAATCTAGGCGATACTGCTGGTCCTTCTGCTGCCTCTGCCACTCCTCAAGGGCCAGGTATACCAAACTTCCTGTCCATACTGGGTCTTCCCTCAGGTGGCCTGGGCTCACCTCTGTCTATACCCCAAATTTCTAGACCATAATCATGGCTGGCACGTCAGCCAGTACAGTATCAGGATCCCATCTGCAAATACTAAGCTATACTGACATCAGCCTCTGCCATCTACCCACCAATCCTCCACTGACCAGTCACCTGCCTCCCAGACCTCCCATGCAGCCCACTGCTATTCCTCCCACCACCAACCCCAGTCAACCACCAACCTGCCACCATTGACCCACAAGCTGCAGGGCCACCTGCACTACAGGTCCCTCAAGAGCTGCCAGCCTGTGATGTCAGGCATCAAGTAGCCCACACTGTTTTGGCCCCCACCTAGAGAGTACACCTTTACAAGAAGGCTCTATGTTGGGGACAAGGATCTTAAGCCAGCCTTGAAGGTGGCTGGTGTGAGTGATGTGTCGGTGATCCTTGAATCAAAATTTTGAACCCATAGGGCCCGGCTTCAAGGCAGATCCACTTATGTTACATAGGTGCTTGGTTGGTCACTCCTCTTGTTTTGTGTGGCTAGCATGCCCATCAGAAGCTAAAGGCTTTCCCCTTTGAAGTGATAGGCTTCCCCCCTTTGAAGCAATAGGCTTCTCCCTTGTCCAGGCCAAGGCAGTTGGCTTGTTTTTGCGATGGCTGAAGGCTGTCTCAGAGTTGAAGGCTTATATTGTGCTAGGCCTCAGGCAGTGTGCCACCTTTGAGTGTAGTGTGGCATTGTCACCACCTACCTCCCACTTGCTGTTGTGGCCTTTTCCCATCATGTTGTCTCTCTCATTGTGCACCCATTCTCCTATTGCTGTGGTCAGTTTGCAGCTACTTGCTACTCCATTTAACTGCTCCAACACTCCAGCAATCTGTGTGTACACTGCCATGTCTATGTTAGCTGTCTTCTTGATGGGAATCTACAGCCACTCATGGCCCAGAATAATGATGTTATTACAGTACTGCAGAATCATATAGAATGCCAGTATGCTACTAGTATAGATCCTGTTCATCATTGCCAGAACCCCTCCTTCTGCATTGCTGTTTTGCAACTAATAGTGCATTGTATGCATAGTGGCTAGCATGTGCTGCCATAGACAGTATTTCTCCAATCATCATCACATACAGTGGCTTCCAAAACTGCCCCAATGTTTGGCTATTTTGGAAAGATGACCTTGTCTAGTCAGATAAAAATAGGGTAAAAGTCTGGGATTTCCAGAGAATATACCATTACATAATAGCTTCAATTTAAGCTATAAATCGTGTGATTCCGATCAAAACTGATTGATTAATAAAATAAACAAAATGGTAACTCATTGGGGCAGTTTTGTAAGTATGTATTATTTTCTAGCTTAGTACTTGGTATGACCCCCCTTTGCCTTGATAACTGCTTGGATCCTTCTAGGCATGCTTTCTATAAGGTTTTGACACACCTCTGGCTTAATTTCATTCCACTCCTTGCAAACCCTATCCCACAATTCATGGACTCCTTTGGGTGGAGTTGGATATAGTAGAAGCTGGTCTTTGAGATGATCCCAAAGGTGTTCTATGGGATTGAGATCAGGGGATTGTGCTGGCCAAGATAGGACTTGAATATCTTTATCTTCAAACCACTTTTTGGCTTTCTGTGAAGTGTGTTTGGGATCATTATCTTGCTAGAAGTAGCACTCCTCCTCCTCCATTCCCAGTGCTTCAAAGCTTTCCTCAACCCCCTCCTCTAAAGTTTCCACATACTGATCAGAATCCATCTTCCCCTGTACCTCAACTAGCTTTCCCACACCATTCCATCCCATACAACCCCACACCATAAGATTATTCCCCCCTCCATGCTTGACTGTAGGACTTGACTGTAGGTGATGTAGTGTGATCAGAAAGTGGTTCTCCCCTTTGCTTCCATACATATGCCTTCCCATCTGACCCAATCCAATTGATCTTTGTCTCATCTGTCCACAAGACACTTTTGAAGTCCTCTACAGTCCAGCTTTGATAGTATAATGCAAATTTGAGTCACTTTTGTTGATGTATGGCCTTTAACATAGGAACTTTCTTCTTTGTTGCAGAGTAAAATCCACCATTCTTCAGCACCTGTCTGACAGTTTGGGAGGAGACAGGGTTGGAGATAGTAGAGTTGATGAATTTGGCAGCTTGAACAGCAGTGTCAACCCTCCCAGAGCAAATTTCATGAATAATAGCAGTCTTGTCACAAGTGGATAGCTTGGAAGAGCAGTCCCCACAGTTGTTTTCTTTGTTACTCTCCACTTCTTTAGCAATCCTGCCCACAGTACCCTTCCCTAGACTAGTTCTAGATTCAATTTGGTGATGAAAATATCTCTCATTGAGGAGAGAAATGACAGAAGAGCATTGAATAGCAGAAATGGGTCTCATGGTAGTGGTATGAGGTCAAGAAGTAAAAAGATTCAAGTTCAACATGTCAAACAGATGTAAATAAAGTCACATGACATTGTTTAATATTTCCACACATTATTTGAGTAAAGTATTGCAATGAAAAACTAGTAGAATTGATAAAATAATATATGCTCACAAAACTGCCCAATAAGTAACCATTTTGTTTATTTTATTAATCAATCAGCTCTAATCGGAATCACATGATTTATGGCTTAAATTGATGCTATCATGTAATGTTATATTCCCTGGAATTCTCAAATTTTTATCTTATTTCTATCTGACTAGACAAAGTCATCTTTCCAAAACAGCCAAACATTGGGGCAGTTTTGGAAGCCACTGTAAGTTGTAGATGCTGTATGTTGGACTATGATAATTGGTATACATATCCAAGTTGGGTTGTTCCAAGGCCATTTACACCAAACAATGGAAGGGGTGGAGGAGAAGTCACTCATGGTGGCTTATCATCAGCCTGTCCCTCAATTGTTGTTGATGCCAGCATTGGTTTTGCTCCCAGTTAGCGAGTGTTGGTCTAGTCAAGCTCACCATGAATCTGGCCCAGCATTGCTCCCAAAGACAGGTGATTTGATATCTTTGGTAGATATCAAGCTTTCTGATACAGTAGCCACACACTCCTGATTGGTGTTGCCTCCAGGTGTTTGACAGTATCCATCTAAGACTTGATTGGACTGACTATCATCACTGAGTTAAGTGGATATTTGTTTACTGTCTTCTTTGTTTCGTCAAACTGTTTAACTCAACTATAGAGAGAGATCCATCAGAGCCCAATGTTGGTGGTTGGGACATTGGCAGGCAGTCTTCAGCCATGGGTAATATGAGTCCAAACCCATGTGAGACATCACATCTCTTGTAGATTGACCCTCCCTGAGTTTGACCTGCTTGGCCACTCCATAAGTCATCAGTAGGGCAGATACAAAGGTGGGACATAAGCTAGCAGTGTAATATAGTGTCTAGATGTGGGTTCTCTGCTCTACCTTCATGAAATCATATCCAGTGTCTAGACTGGGCAGCTCTGGTAGCATGAACTCCATCACTGATAGTAGTGGATCTACATCAGTACCATCATACACAAGACCAACCTGTATATGAGAGCTCCAATGGTGACCCTTATAGATTGAGTTACTTCTGCCTTTCCCAAAGTCCTTGACTGCCATTTCATGATATTGTGCCTGTCGGCAGTGAATGCAGTACAGGCTCTTTTGCATTGATTAACTAGCTTCACAAGTAAGTGTTATGGCCAACATCCAATGTGTGGCACAAGTTATCACAGCCTAGGCTTGCAGCAATGATGGATGACCAATAGCCTGTGGTGGGGAATTTACAGGGATACTAAAACACTGGAATGACTACCGATGGCATAGATAGAAGAGCCCTTATGGAGAAAAGTGACAGCCATATCAGGAAGTCAGAGTGTAGAACTAGAACTGGGATTTGAGTTTGTGTTGCTTAGCATCTCCTGTAGTTTTGCCACAACCTTCTGATGTTTGTTCATTTGGTGGATATGTTATCCATGACCAGTTAGGCTGAAGCCCAGGATGCTGCAAAACCATTCCTTGGGTCCAAATAGTGGTGACTCTCAAAGAGGCACTTCCTTATGTTGACATTACTGTTCTTAGACCCTGGAAGAGATGGTTTGGAAGCTGCCATCTTTCCAGGGTACAGAGCCAACAGTAAAGCAAAGAGACAATGAGAACATGGAGACCACCAACTGAGATGGCTGCAATTGCTGGAATGGGTAGACAAAGCTAGTAGCAAAACCAAGTTACAAGAGGTGACATGTGTTGCAGGCCCAACTCAGTTTCAGTTATTCTTCTCGCTAGACTCACACTCCATCATTCTGAACCTGTTTGGGGAACTAATGGAGCTACGTATAACTAGGGATCACAGCAATCACTAAAGCTTTCACCTTGACAATGGCTGTTGATGACCAGCTCATGAGACTGAACCTCTTCTTGCTAGTATCCTAGGACATACATCTCTTCAAACTCATACCATTCTCTCTTCTGTGAAGCATCCCTTGGGCTCTGCATTACAACCACAATCCTAACCAGCCTTCTGCCTGCAGCTGGAATGGCTCTGGTCACACCACTTTCTTTCTTTTCT
>KQ962619.1:0-24096 GCA_001563735.1 Leucoagaricus sp. SymC.cos
ATAGACTGAGTTCTGGAGTGGCCTAGCCATGGGCATAGGGCTTTAGCTGTGGCCAATGAGTGATATTGGCTAGGATGGATAGAAGGGTCTAGAAGGGCCCTTGATGATGTGATATAATCAGTGAGAAGAGTAATGTGATTGATGTTAGAAATGGTGAGAGCCTTGCAGATTGCAAAATGTTGTGCAGTGAGCTCAGCTTTGGAAGAAGTGCATCATCCATTAGGAAGGGTGAGAGAGTGGATGAAGGTTCTATTGGACCATATTTGATAACATGCATTGGCTTGCATATTGTGATTGTTGGAAACACTGCCATCAACAATGACAATGGCAGTGTGAGGAAGGGAGTGGAGATGGGAAAGCTCTGCATCAAGATGATGAAAGTGCACATCAAGCACTTTCAGATCTGACCTATCAAAATCAAAAAAGGAAAAATAATCAGAAAAAAAGTCTAAAATATGATGACTGGGAAAATTATCTAGATCAAGAGGTTTGAAAACCTCTGTGTTATTAAGCAGCATTATGTCAGCCTCCATTGCTGACCCCTCCACTGCCAGTCTTTCTTTATCATTCATTAGGTCAATAGACCTAGGATGAGGAAGAGCACCTTTAGCATTTGAAGCACTCAGGATAATGTGAATAATGTGGGAATGATCTAGTGTTGCATAGCAGAGGCTAGATTGTTTAGCAAGTTTTTTGAGATAAAGATGAATGGGGACAAGGCCCATGATACATTCAACTCCACCAGTGGGAGATGTATGGAAGGCACCAGTAATCCAAAGAGCCACATTTCTTTGCATATGTTAAAGCATGAGGAGTTTGGCGTTGATGCAAGCACCTGAGTAATACCACATGTGGAATCCATATATGGTGAGGGGAATGACACACAACCAGTATAGTAGTCATTTGTGATGAGGAAGGAGTCCACACATCAAATTGCCAAGCATTTTCATGGCACAGACAGATGATAGAGCTTTGGTAGACCAATAGTGAACATGTTCATTGAAGAGGAGTTGTTGATCAAAAAAGAATCCTAGATATCTCCAGAATTCTTTGGGTCGAAGGGGGGAAGAGGAAGTGAAGGGGGCAAATCCCAAGTCAATAGCAGGATTGTCATCTCCATGTTTTCTAGAAAAGTTGTAGATTTCAGATTTTTCATGCTCTAAGAGCAATCCAAAATCTTCAATAAGTTGAATGAGAACACAATATGCCCTAACAATTTTGTTATGACATTCATGCCAGGTTTCACCTTAAGCAATAATTGTTCCATTGTCCACAAAGGAGAGAAAGGAAGAAAGTCCAGCATTGTCCAAACCAGCTAAGTAAAAAATTGGAGCAATATAAAGTCCAGAGAGAATAGGAGAAAGGGCTGATCCTTGCCCAATGCCTGTATTAGTGTCAAAGAAAGGAGAGCAAAAAGTGTTATACAAGTAAGTTGTAGAATGGTCAACCAAATAATTTGAAAAGAAGTTGACAATCTGGGATGAGAAGCCTTGTTTACAAAGGATAGCGATAAGCATGGAATGGTTTAGGGAAGGGAAAAATTGAGAAATGTCAAATGCAAGCACACTGGTATGAAGGTGTTTGGCCCAGCCAGCATGTATGAGGTGAGTGAGGTAGATGCCTGCATCTTCAGCACTACATTGAATAATACTGCCTACTTGACAGGGATGTATGGCATTGGATTTGATGGCTTCGAATTGCATGTGTCAAGCAAGCATCTTTTCAAAAAGTTTACCAAGAGTGTTGAGCAGCACAATAGGTCAGAAAGCTTTAGGGGTGTTGTATGAAGGTTTATTAGGCTTGGGAATGATAACTGACATGGATTCCTTGAAGTGTTTAGGCCAGCATCCATGATTAATGCAGGCATTAGCAAGATGAAGGAGGAAAAGCAGGATTTGCTCATTGTATTGGAAAAGCATCTTGAGGTGAGCCCATGACACATGATCTACACCAGGGGCAGAAGTATTGTGAGTGTCTTTGAGTGCTTCATGAATTTCAGTGCTCAAGAATGGCACCCAAGAGCAAGTGGGAATGGAGGGGAGAGTGTCAAGCACAGCGATGTTAATGCTTCTGTTGTTGGCAGAGTTATATGTACCATTGAATGCTTCCCAAAGTGATTTGATGGTATGACACAGTTGGCCTCTGAAATTGATGGCTCTCATAGGTGGTAATTTATGATCCTTGACCCAATTCATGAGATCCCAAGGTTGTCAGTTTTCTTCAGCAATTTCTTTGATCTTTGCATCAAAGAACTTTCTCTTTACAACATGCACTTTTCTCCTAAAAGCCACCCAGTTCTCCTTCATCCTCTTATTTCTATAGACAGACAAAAGCTCTTTGCACTCCTTATTCCACCATGGCTTAGAGTGCATAGAGACATTGCTCATGGTGGCATGCTTGTCCCACACAACACCAATGATATCAGCAATCTGCACTGAAATATTTTGAATGTCTGTTTCAGTCAAAAGATCCACTGATTGCAGCACCAAAAGCCCTACAGCCAACTCAGTAATAAATTCCTTTTCTTCATTGGAACCATGTTTAATCCCTTTATGTTGAATTGGGATGAATAATGGTGAGACCAGAACAGTGACAGCAAGTGGTGCATGATCTGATGTCATCCATCAATCAGGATATATGTAGTGTCTATCAGATTCAATGAAATTCAAAAGGAAGATGAGATTGATCACAGTATTTGATTTAGAATGATCAAAAGAGTAGTGGGTGGGCACATCATTAACAGGATATGAACAGTCCATGTTGAGGTCCATCATTAGGTTGACTAATTGATCAGCATATTTGGAACAATGTGGATAGCTAGAGTCCCAGTCATTGGATCAGATGTTGAAATCACCCCCAACATATAAGAAGGAGGGAAGGGTAATAGCATAATAGAGCAGATGGTCCAAAGCAGTATGCTTGTCATCAGAGTAGACATTCATAAAGTAGTGGACTTGACTCTTATAGGAAAGGGAAATGATGAGGATGTCTTGTTCAAGACTCATGAAGGAAGTATTGATAGATGGCCAAAGGTAAGATAGTTGACAATGGATGTAAGCCATGACACAAGGTCAGAAATTGGGAAGGGAGGAAGTAGGTGCCATATAGATCCAGTCAGGATAGATAGGCACCCCAACAATGTTTTTGCCTAAAACATGATCAGAAGACACAGTCTGTCTGACCACATTCCAGGCAGGTTCCTGAAAGAAAAGAATGTCTATATCTTTAGTGTACAAATTGAGGCATAATTCCATGACAGAATAGTTATGGTTGATGTTAAAGGAAAAAATATTTAAATGATCAATGAGCGTCTCTTTCATTGAGCAGGAATAGGCTCTGTGCAGCCTCCAGCATTTTTAGGTTTTAAAACCTTTCAAATTTCCTTAGCCCTTAGAGCTTTAACTTGAGCAGCTTTTTCATGAGCTTCTTCAGCTTTTTTAGTGTGCCATGGCTTATTGAAGCAATTTTGCCAGAAAGGACATTGTCTGTCATCAGCACTATGATCATTTTTACAATTGATGCATTTGAAGACATGAGGACAAGGTTCGCCTAAAATAGTGGCAAGCCTAGGGGGGTTAGCCTTAGGATTTGCTTTGCAGCAACTGACTATTTCTTGATGATTAATAGTCTTATGAGGACCATCACATTTAGCACATTGCCATCCTTGAGATCAGCATTTGTTAGTGATATGTCCCCAGCACCAACAATTTTGACATTGCAGGATGCCAGGATGCATGTTGCATGCACAAACAGTTGCAACATCATTTTCAAAGTTGAATTTGCAGTTCACAAGCTGTTTAGTCCATGTACCTTTCTGCAAATCCCAGATGTTGATCCAAATGACAGCCATATCGGAATTAGGAGAGACTCTCATAATACAAGGGGTGGATATGAGTGTGATCCCTTGGAAAAGAGAACTTTGTGCAATATAATGTTGCACATCATCAGCCTTAAGCTGACCATCATCATCATCATTATTTCTGCAAATCCCAGATGTTGATCCAAATGACAGCTATATCGGAATTAGGAGAGGCTCTCATAATGCAAGGGGTGGATATGAGTGTGATCCCTTGGAAAAGAGAACTTTGTGCGATATAATGTTGCACATCATCAGCCTTAAGCTGACCATCATCATCATCATTACAAGGTGGGGTAAAATAAGAGACTTCCACAATTTTCAAGAAAGATTTAGACATAGGGGCTCAGGGCTCAGTGACAGATTTTTCAACTGCTTTAGAGACCCAAGTGCAAATAATATCTATCTCCTTCGGAGATGCAATGTAATTAGTGGCTAAGGCAAGACCTTGACTGGGGCCACTCATGTTAACTGACACTGCTTCAACACAGAGTTTAGATCATTCTTGAATGAGTCCACAATTAGCAAACTTGTTGATCTTGTTATGATCAAAGCACTCTTCAGCTGTGACTTCATCATTAAATGGGATCCACACCTGATGTCTGGTGTGTCTACAAGTAGTCATCCTAATTTTAGGAGTAATGTGTTTTCATCCTTGAGATGACTCATTTGCTTTGAATTGTGAGGAATTTGGGTTAGTGGGTGGCAAAGGTGTATTGGAGTGCACTGTGTCTGTAAAGGATTTTTTTGGGGGAGTGGGATTTGAAACAGAAGGGCATACCATAGGTGGCAGGTGATGCACCATGACTGGAATGGGGGACTGTGGAAGGGGCCTAGACCCTTTGGGTTTAGGGTTTCAATTAGGATGAGACAGAGGGTGATCATTGTTTGAAACACCCTCAGTGGAAATGTGGATGACATCACTTGATGGTCCAGCCATGGTGACATTGGTATTGATGGGGAGAGGGACTTGGCATTGCTTTCCCTTGTTTTTCTTCTTTTGCTTGTGTCTAATAGAATTGTCAGTAAGCATAACATTTGTATCATGTAGAATGAATGTTTCTGCAATGAGATTGAGAAGGTTAAAGCCCTCTTTGTGTTCAAAAGCCAATTCTCCAACCTTGGCTTTACCCCAACCTGAGGAATTAAGTTTCAAAACCAAATATCCAAGCTCTTTGCTGAGAGCTTCAGAATTGATGCCAAGCATTTGATCAAACAGAAAGTCCCTCATCCAATCCACAAGATTAGAAATGGCAAGGCAAGTGTCACCAACAGTCTTATTGAAATAATCCTGTTTCTCCTCAAGAGAAGCAAAACCAGACTTAGGCATTATGCTGTCTTCAGCAGCATGTATTTTTGTGATAGCTTCATCAATTTTCATGTCTTGGTCACACAATCATGGCAGTGTGTGTTGTGACATATTGACTGTATTTGTTTCTACTTGTGAGGTGTGGTTGCCAGCAAGCATGAGTGTGGTGGGGTTAAGGATAGCATGAAGATGTTGTGGAGTAGGAATATCCAAGTTGAAATTGTCAGGTCCCCATTGAGCTTCTGGCAGTTGTGGAATAGTGACTTTTCCAGACACTGTAGGTGGCAGTAATTGACTTGGAGTGTTATGAACAAAGTTATGGGCCTTGTTGTAATTGTCGGTTCCTTCAGTATGTCATATAGCTCTAGCAATAGTAGGGATGAGGGATTGTTGAGGCAATTGATCAACAGCACTATCAAAGTGAGCCTGTTGCTCATTGGGATGGTGGGCATTGAAGTCAGGAGAATGTCTCAAATATAGAGACAAAGGAGTGTCTGGGACAGGAATATCCTCATGAACACAATGGACAGCAGGTCCTTTGGGTGTGGCAAGAGAATCACTATTGAACATGCCATATATAGATGGCAGAGAAGGGGTAGATGGCCTAAGAGCCAATTGGTTGGGTGGGAGAGCCTGGGTCAAGGAAGCCTGCAAAGAAGAGCAAGAGCAAGAGCATTGTTTTTCAAAACCTATGTGATATTCTTCACTTTATTTAGTGACAGATGAGGCATGGGAATGAGCACAACCTCTGACAGACTTAGAGTCATCTTCAGAGTCAGTTTTGTATTCATCTTCATCATAAGAGTCATTGCCAGTCCCAGAGACAACCAGAGCTGGCATTTGAGTTTTAGCATCAGAAGTAACTGATGCTGAAACATGCATGGAGGATCATTTTTTCCCCATACCAAGAGCTTGACCAGCTTGTCAAAGCCCAGCAGCAAGTCTTCTACCTTCAGCCCTACTGTTAGAGCTCATACTCTTCAAAAATTCAGCAGTTTATAAGTTGTATATGAGAATGCACAGCTTTGATAATGGCAGTTACTGGAAAAGGAAGATTGGATTACCTACAACCCCACAGCAGGTATCCGACCTGATTGATTTTGTGTGAAATGCACAAAATTCTATAAACCAGTGAGTAAATGTGTTTCTTCTACTTCAGGAGCTACACTATGTAGCTCAATTAACCATTGCCACTCATCGAGATAACTCAATAAACTATATTATGAGCCAATGCAGGTACAATACCAAAGCTGGACCAGGAGACATACTGCAGAAGTCATTCTGCTTTGAATGACCACTATGATGATTGGTGCCATGTTGAGGAGGAATGATCATGGCATTCTGGGACCAGCGTGGATTCAGCTTACAGTATCTACCCCATCCCTGCTAGAGTTCTTTAACTTCAACACAGTAGCCCTCTGAGTCCTTCTCTATTGCAATCCCAAGGCACCTAACACAATGAATGCCATCCTATTCAAAGCACAATAGTTGATACACCATCAGTGCTTAGTGGGATATGCCATCTGCCAAGCTCTCACCCCTGATGGCAGGGCCACTTCATTATTCATGAGAATGATGGCTATATTCCTGTCCATGTCAGGACTTTATTGAGAAATGGTTGAAGAATACAATGAGTGTCACCCTGATGCTCCATTCCAAGCACAACCTGACCCTACTTATTCACTTATGCCTGTCATCATGGAACCCTCACAGGCTTGCAACTTGAACCTTTGTGACATTGGACAAATCCTGATATATAACAGGATACCCATATCCTGGATTGACTATGCCTACTTGTATAGTCTTTGGTATATGAACCATGCATACCAAGGGGATACTATCAGTTGTGATCTATATGATCACTGCAATGATGAGCAACTCCATCTTCTGATGCAAAATGGAATCCCTCCAGCAATTCCTGAATGAGATGGGTGGAAGCACCCATCAGATGAGGACCTCTGATGCTTCTGGCTATTCAAAGAGAAATATGCCATCCAACATCAATGCCCTGAATCCTGGTTCTATTAGGGGTGGCTGAAGATTGGGAAGTCCCCCTACATCACTCACCTCAATCTGCGACAATATCCTACTGACCACCCATCCTTCTCTGCTAACTTGCTCAATCTACCATCAACAGTTCAATCTGAACTGTCTATTGCTCAATTGTCATCCTTGGATATTGACACTCTGATGATCGAGGCTGGACCATCAGCCTCAATCCTCACAGGAGATGGAACATCATCTATAGACACAGTTCCTGAAGGGGCCAATGCCTCTTCTGAGAACATGGGGAGGGTTAACACCCTCCCTACTCCAACTGAGTCCATGGATTTTGACCAACCCATGTCCCCAGACAATGGTGAACTCATGCTGTGAGGACCCACCCCTGCTCCTCAATAATCACTCCCCTGATCAATACCATGTCACATCATCATCATCATTGTCATTGTTATCATCATCGTCACCATCATCATCATGTCCCTCTTCCTAACCCATCAAGATACCATACCTTGACTGTTCACTCTTTGTTACCACTCGAGGATACTAATTCTCTCACCAATTTGAACTTAGACCATATACTATGGTCTCAATAGGGGGTGTGTAAGAGTTGTACCCTTACTACAGACTTTTACTACTTTATCCTTTTTATTTAATTTGTCATGCCAGACTACTACTCCCATCATTTACATAATCACACCTCATGTAATGCTGGTCAGTGTCCCTACTCGGGAGCTGACCTTAAACCTACACTACAAAGTACATATCCAATACAACATGAGATTATTGTACTTAAGTGTAACTTAAGGTTTAGTTCTGATATCTGTAAGGCAAAGCCTTACACCCTGATGCTGCTATTCCAATGCAGAGTGTGAGTGGCCATACAGAGAAAACCTGCAGCCTAGCTAAGGATGTACCATTCCATCTAGAGGGAATTGTAGTTTATCTGCAAGTCCATATCCTACCAAACCCTCTATATCAGGTATTATTAGGATGACCCTTTGATGTGTTGACACAGAGTCAAGTTCAGAATATCACGGATGGCAGTCAGATTCTGATTTTGACTGATCCCAACACTAGTAAATGAGCTGTGGTACTGACCTATCTGAAAGGACAGACACCAAGGATAATGAAAAAGACTCAGGTTAATAGGGAAAATTTTTGAATAGCCTCAATGAATTGACAGACAATTGAGGAGAGGTGGTTTTAATAATTGACCAGATAGGAAATCAGAAGCCAGTCATATCAGAGGTATTATCTGTAGCTTCCTCACACTTTACAAATGATGAAATTAGGATGATCTACCTACAAAAGAGCTTACAAGGGGATAACAGAATAGGTGACTATGATAAGATAGTCTTTAGGAATTATCTGAGTCAGCTAGCTATCCCACTTTTCCACCAATGTCTGGTAACAGCAGTTGAAGAGATTAAGTCTCACAATCTGTTATAATAGTTGACAGAAAAGAAATACAAGCCAGTAGCTCTTGAAGTTCATCCTGTATTAGGAGAATTACTCCAGGAATTTAGGATTATTAGGAATATTATGGGAGATCCCTTGGCCAGAATGCCAAAATTACCAGTCCATCCACCAGATTATACCCCTCAAGAAAGGTATACCTTGGGACAAATAGAATTAATAGACTAAGCACATGAATTGAACTTTCTCTGGCCAGAAGAAAGGAAATTAATGCATCATCTAATTAGCATGCAGAATGAGGCTTTCACATGGAATGATTCTGAAAGGGGGAGATTCAGAGAAGAATTCTTCCCACCTATTGAAATCCCAATGGTACCTCATACCCCCTGGGTTGAGAAAAATCAACCTGTACCTCCTGCAATCTATGATGAAGTATGCAGGATTATTAAGCAAAAGATTGCTGCTGGAGTATATGAATCCTTTAATTTGTCATATAGATCTAGATGGTTTACAGTTCTCAAGAAAGATGGGAAAAGTCTACAAATAGTACATAGTCTAAAACCTCTCAACAGAGTGACTATAGCACACTCAGGCTTGCCACCAGCAACTGAGGAACTAGCTATGCATTTTTCTAGAAGAGCCTTTAATGGCATTCTAGATTTATACATCAGGTATGATGAGCATCTCCTGTCTGAAAAGTCCAGGGATCTCACAATGTTCCAGACACTCTTTGGAGCATTAAGGCTAGTCACCTTACTAATGGGCTGGACAAATTCAGTATCAATCTTTCACAATAATATGACTAAGATCTTGAAAGAAGAGACACCAGAATACATAATGTCATATATAGATGACATATCCCTGAGAGGGCCACCAACTTGATATGAGTTACCAGATAGTAGCTATGAAACCTTGGAAGAAAACCCAGAAATTCGTTGTTTTATATTTGAACATATGAGCAATATCAATTGAGCGTTGCAGCATATGAAATATGCTGGGGGAACATTTTCTGGCCCTAAGACAATGATTTGCACAGATAAGATTACCATTGTTGGTTTTGACTGTTCTTACAGAGAACAACTGCCAACAACAGATGCTATAGGAGTTATCCTGAGATGGGAGGCTTGTAAGGACTTCACAGACATTAGGGCATTTTTAGGAACAGCAGTCTGGTGCAGAAATCATGTACCTGAGTTTGTGAAACTAGCTAGTCTGCTATATGATATACTCAAGAAGAGCATGGAATTTAAATGGGGTCTGGAGCAACAAGAAGCTCAGGACAAGATTAAAGAAATAATTAAACATTGTTTCCCCATTAGAAGGCCACAGTTCCCAAGTCTTCAACCATTGATAGTTTCAGTAGATAGCTCATGGCGAGTGGTCAGTTACTATATTTGGCAAAGAGACTCTAATAATCCAAAGGTTATTAATTATATGAAGTTCAACTCTATTCTTATGGATGAATGTCAACAGTGTTATTCTCAACCAAAGTGAGAGCTATGTGGCTTGAAAATGTTGTTAGATAAAGAAAGGTATCTACTCTAGGGATGTAGGAACTTAGTAATTGAAACGGATGCTAAGTACTTATTTGGGATGCTCAATAATCCAGGAATGTTACCAAATACAATGATAAATTGCTGGATTTCTGAGATTCAAAATTTCCAGTTCACCTTGGTACACAAGGAAGGAAAAACCTTTGGCCCAGATGGACTTTCCAGACAAAGGTACTATCCAGGAGATAAGACCACTAGGAAGTTTAATGAGAGAACTGATGACAAAGGGAAAGTGTTTGAATTAGAAAAAGCTACCCCTGAGACTTCAGATCTATTACCCTTAGATGAGTTCTGGGATGATATTGATACCAGGACTGGCTTTATGAGTGAAGTAGCTCAAGAGATTGAAGATTTTGCATGGGAACTTAGTTGGGCTAAAGAAAAAAAGACCACTAAGGAGTTGGCTCAGAAGAAACTTGCTAGCAAGCCAGAGTGTTCAAAGGCCCTGAATTTATTTTTGAATGAGAGTCTAGGAGAAAGGCAGATATAAATAAGTTCAATCTATCAGATCCTGCTCACAAATACAATGAAGAAATAAGATCACTTGTAGTGTGCACTGGTTATCATAAAATAGAGGGAGCACCTTATACCTTTTCTGATTGTGATATGATTGGCCCACATAACATGATGTAGGAACTAATACCATTTCTTTACATCACCATTTGTCACTTTATACAATATCTGGCAAACTGTTCAATAATTCCATTGGCCTTAGAATTATATAGAGAGATTGTTACTCTTTTAATACCATATTTTTCCTTGAGCCACTTTACAGCTTTCTTGAACAGCACACTATTGTCAGTTACTATTTTGACTAGACCACCCCATCTACATATAATGTCCTCAAATAACCACTGTCTTATTGATCTTGCATTTTCTTTTCTAAGGGTGTGTGACTCTATCCAAGAAGATAATGCACATTGGCCATGAACTAAGTAGCTACAACCATTGGAAGCTGGTGCTATATACATAGTATCTGCATGAAGAACTTGGAATATTGATGGGGTATGGGTAACTACTGGTGGTAGCTCAAGTGCTACCTTTTGCTGAACTTGATATATATGACAACTCCTGACAAACTAAGCAATATCCTTTTCAACATCTGGCCACCAAAATTGCTGGGTAACTAACTTAGTTGTCACATATATTCCTTGATGTCCTAAGCAATCATGAGCTCCAGTCATCATATACATGTGATGGGCTTTGTTAACCACTATTTGGGGCATGTTCCCATTTCTCCAATACAACTGGCCTTCATCATCTAAGTAGAAGTGGAACACAGCCCTAGAGAGCTTTAATATTTCTGGGTCCTGTAGCTCAGCAGCTGAGTAGTCTCCTCATCAGGACAACCAATCTTTTATTTTTGGTAGCTGCTCATCTTGCTTTTTTACCTCTAGATATTCAGAAGGTGACTTGGCTAGTAAACTATCCTGGAAAGATGATGTCTACCAAAGATCTCATAGGCTTGAGAGCCACAGCTTTGACCAAACATGTTAAACATGTTGAAGCAATGTACTTGAGAGCAAATAAGGAAAAGTTGGCACAAGCTGCTAAGATAGAACAAGAACATACATCAAAGATTAAGGACTGGGACTTTAAGCCAGAAAACTTAGTCTTAGTCAGGAACACAGCTATAGAGGCTTTGGCTGACCAAAAAATGAAATAAAGATATTTAGGCCCCATAGTTGTCATTGCTAGAGGCAAAGGGGGAGCCTATATCTTAGCCAAAATGGACAGATCAGTCTGGCAAAATAAAGTGGCCACCTTCAGAGTTGTACCCTACCTGGCTAGGAAGTCAATTCTGTTATCTAGCTCAGTCACTGATGTCTTAGATGTATCAAATGAGATGCTTAAAGAGCTCAAAGAAAGAAAGGAAAAACATTGGATGCTCAAAGACAAGTGGTCAGATAATGAAGATGACTTATCATTGTCTAAGAAAAATTTATAGAGCACAAATGAATCTATTTCTCACCAGTAAAAACCCCTGGTAGGGAAAACTAGGTACAAATTTGACTAAGTACTACTCTACAAGACTGCATATCCAGGACAGTACCTAGTTGGGTTTCAAGGGAGAAGGATGAAGCAAGTGTACCAAGTTCTGCTGTTCAGAAAATAAAGCACAATAGCAATGATCCAGAGCTTCTATCTTGGACACACACTCCAAGAGAGCATGATCAATGACCAGCAAGTGAGCCTGCTGTGCCAAGAACTCACAGACACCAGCATAGTGAATGAAAGAGTTGAAGCTGGCACCACAAAGAGCTTGAGCATCAGCAAAGTAGTGATCTGAGTTTGGCTTAGCAAGGAAGTGACCTTGCTGATAGTTATATCCACAAACCTGGGAGAGAAGGGAACAGAAATCCCTCAAGACTATCAGTGACACTGGAAGTGGATAAGACCTGCATAGCATGGTGATATTCTCTGCTCTGAGTGTCCATGCCAGAAACATGAAGATACACCAGACATACCATCTCAGGATGAGAAACTGGTGAAGTGGTGTCCTAGGAAAACAGACATCATAAGAAATCTATGAAATAAATAGGAAATGGGGTACAACTGCATACCTGGGCTTGACCCTTCCACCTGATAATCCTGATTATGTCAACTAACTAGACTAAGATGTTCTATTAACATACCTATCTTACTTAGACCTTGTCAATTAATTCCTCCCTAGGACTATTAAAGACTGTTAAAAGTGGACTTCACCAGGAGAAAGAGAGACAGGGTCCAGTTATATTTGGGTATGCTCTCAGAATGTCCCCAGCAACGACGAGACCCATCAATCCCAACTTCCCACACCCCCTTTCACCATTCCTCCTACTCCTCTTACCTTTCCCTGTATCAGTCCTTGTCCTTCTCATGACTCTTTCTCTGAAAACATATCACTGTATGTTTTTGGCTCCCTCTGACATGCCCCAGAAGTGGGATTAATTAGCATACATGGGGGTCTTCTTAACCCAGTTTCTTTACTACTCCCCTTTATTAGTGCAATAATCAGAGTTATTCCAGTGCACATCCTGAACAACACAGACAGTGAGCTAAGTGTGGGAAAGGGCAGATGGCCATGATGTGGCCATGATGTGTACTCCTAATCCAGAAAAATGCATCATCAGGGTCTTGAGCTCAAATTTCCCATGCTTTGCTTGTCATGATAAACAGTGATTCCAACCTGTATTTGCAATATTATGATAAACTGTCTTTATGATCCTGTTATATGGTACATTAGAACCATGTTTGTGATGAAATCAATGTAAGATCCATCCGATCTGAGGTGTATTAAGGTATTTTCATCTCTCAAAAATCCACAACATAGAGAACAGTGTTTCTGGTTGCTTGACATGTTCTAGCCTATATGTGCTGTGTAGTCCAGTGACCTTTGAAACATTATTCATGTAGTTAGTGCAGTAGGAAGCTGATGACTACAATTACTGAAGGTATTCCCCCCATCTATAAACTAATTAGATTTCATACTGAATGGCATACTGTGCTTGCTCATCACACTCCTTCATCTCATCATGCATGTATAATGCAAGAGATATATGAACATCACATGATGCAGAAGACCACTTGGGAAAAGGCCAAAAATTCAGTGAGATATGAACAAAAGACTACAAAATGGCATGTGACAGATTGGATTGCATAAATCAACATAGTGTTCTGATCGTCATTGGCTAAGATCTTTTCACAAACATTAGCTCTTGCCATACAGTCCTTTGGGTAGCTGTCTTATGCTAGAGAAGAGTGTGCTGAGCATGTTTTCCCTTACCTATAACCAATATCTGCATCTATAAACCACTATTAATACTCATAATGGACACTTTAGGTTTATCTTGTATATCCATTGGTAAATGCTGGGGCAGGAGTGGACAATTCTGGCAATAAGAGCCATATGGAGCTCTCTATATACTTATCCCAGGAAAAGGCCTTCTTAAATAGTGCTAGCACTACTGTCTTTGCTCTTGTTCAGTGAAGGAAGTAATAACTCATTACAAGGTGAACAGTGTGAATATAGCCTGCAGTTTTACATGAGATAGATTATCTCATATATTTTCAGCTACTCTATAGTCTATTTTAGTCAGTCAAATGTGAGTGTGTGTTGGAATTGCTGTTTATCGTGACAAGGAAGGCACAGGAAATTTGAGCTCAAGACTCTGATGACGTATTTTTCCAGATTAGGAGTATGCATCATGGCCACATGATGGCTGTCTGCCCTTTCCCACACTTAGCTCACTGTCTGTGTTGTTCAGGATGTGCACTGGAATAACACGCTGTTTATCGTGACAAGGAAGGCACAGGAAATTTGAGCTCAAGACCCTGATAACGCATTTTTCCAGATTAGGAGTATGCATCATGGCCACATGATGGCTGTCTGCCCTTTCCCACACTTAGCTCACTGTCTGTGTTGTTCAGGATGTGCACTGGAATAACTCTGATTATTGCACTAATAAAGGGGAGTAGTAAAGAAACTGGGTTAAGAAGACCCACATGTATGCTAATTAATCCCACTTCTGGGGCATGTCAGAGGGAGCCGAAAACACACAGTGATATGTTTTCAGAGAAAGAGTCGTGAGAAGGGGCAAGGACTGATGCAGGGGAAGGTAAGGGGAGTGGGAGGAATAGTAGAAGAGGGCATGGGAAGTCAGGATTGATAGGTCTCGTTATTGCCAGAGATATTCTGAGAGCATACCCAAATATAACTGGACCCTGTCTCTCTTTCTTCTGGTGAAGTCCACCTTTAATGGTCTTTAATAGTCCTAGGGAGGAATCAATTGATGAGGTCTAAGTAAGATAGGTATGTTAATAGAACATCTTAGTCTAGTTAGTTGATATAATCGGGATTATCAGGTGCCCAAGCAGGACAGAATATTGGCAATAATTACTAGATCAGGGTCATTTTAGGACTTAGACCCTTGATATGGAGTAATTGTTAAATTTCTTCAGGACTCTTAATTTTAGTTTGACTTCACTAAGTCTGACAGATCAATATAGACTCTCTCAAAGCATTCTATTAGCAGTCTTATTGATATCAGCACTTCATTGACTTCAGTAAAAGGGGGAGAGAAAAAAAAAAAAAACACACACACACACAAAAAGAGACTCATGGACATTACCAAAGTCAGACTCAGTGGACTTAGAAGAATTTTCATGATTTTTCACACTTATCACACATATGGGTCCAGAAAAACATATTGTCTAAAAGATTGTGTGTAGAATAAGATGTGTATGTATAGAAAATTGATGTGTATGTCCAAGATGCCTATGAAGTCCTCCAAGCTTTCCAGCTCCCTAAAATAATATAATATTCAAGAAAGAAATGAAAAACACAATTAAAGTAGTCTATGTATCAAGAAAGAAAAACTAGAAAAACCTACTCACTGGCAGAACCCTCAGAGGATGCCTCAGACTCATCAAGCTTGTTCATCTCTTTCTCTTTAGATGAAGGCAGTGAAGGCATCTTGACTTTGGCCTTGCTCTTTAAAGTCTTCAATGAGCTCAAAGCACCAGTGCAGAGACAAGAAGTAAGTATGGGATTAGGATGAGAAGGGGGCTCAGGCAAGCCAAAGTGCTTAGCATCATCAGAGGCTTAGTTCTTTTTTTTTTTTTTATTCATAAATTTATAAGGTGGTGCATGTTAGCAGTCTGCTCCCAGGCTTGTAGGCCCAGGCTACTGATACAGGGAAGGGCCAGAAATAACTAGATAAGGTACAGTATAGCTAGAAAGTCCAAATTGTCCACCATGACCAGCAACTATCTTTCAGTTCTGTCAGGAAAGGCCAAGTGAGTACCTGCCCATGTGCTCAACTGCTGATGTCTTCGAAGGGATAACCTGAAATGCCTTCCACCTTGGCAGCAGCACCAGGAGAGCATAATAAGGTGTGATACTGTGACTTTACACAGTGCACAGCATGCAGGCATGGGGCTCCTGTGGGAATTGGGCCCTGGGAAGGCAGCACAGAGAGGTTACCCCTGCAAGGACCCAGGATGTTGGCAGCCAGCCACACAAGGGCCAGCATACTAGGAGAAAGAAGAAAGAAGGCAGGGGAGAAGAGCTCAACCCAGCACTGAATAGTCCCACCATATCATACATCGCCAAAACAGAGAGGAGAGCACAGCAGGTGGCCAGCCTGAGAGAAGGGAAATAAGTCAAGCACAAAAGAGTACTTGACAGAAATAGCAGCAGCTTATTCAGCTGAACTGTGGATCTAGGGGCCATGGAAGTGACTGGGGGATGGGCATGGCTTAAGCATCACACAGGTGCACTTGAGCCAGTAGAGAGACCCTAGCCAACTGCCAAAGCAGAAGGAGGTCAAGAGAGCAGGTGCACTAACCTGGACAGGAGCCCAAGAGGGCATAGAGGAAGGTGGAGGAGTACAGCTGAAGTACACTCAACTCAACACTGAGAGAGCAGGTAGATGCAATGTCCCAGCTATAGGAGTAACGAATAGATGCTGGGAGCTCTTAACTGGTAAGGATGTGCAAACTGTGAGTGACCCAAGGGGCAGCAAGATTGCAGAAGGAGATATGCCCCACCACCAGTAACAACTGGTGGTGGTAGTACATGGGAAAGAAAGACTGTCAGAGGCTTGGTTCAGAAGAGTAATTTCCCATGAGTGGGACTCATAAGCAGCCTTAAGATGTTGAATAAGGTTGCCAGTCACTTCAGATGCCAATAGACTACCAGTGGCAGTCTCCAGACCTTGGATAAAGAGGTCTAGATTGGTCAAGAGTCCTGTTTTGACAAGAAATTGGGAGTTGTTAGCCTTGAGCAAACAGCAAATATTGTAGAGGAGGTTCATGAACTGAAGTTGGTATTGCTCAATCAAGTAGGAAAGACTTTGTTGCATGAACTGAATCTGGGCATGAGCAGCAGTGAGAGTCTGGAGACAATAAGCAAAATCTATAAGAAATAAAAATAAAGAAAAAGAAGAAAAATATTTAGCTAACATGTAGCCACTTACCTGATAAACCTCCAATGGCCACATGACAGAGTTCTGCATCATAGGTAAAAAATGTTGTGTTAGGAGCAGCAAACATGCACTTTCTGCAGCTCTCAGAGGCACACTGAGCACAGGATTGACCAGAGAGGCAATGAGTGCATTTGCAGCTTACATTGATGCACCAGAGGCACTTAATGCTCTGTTCAAGCTTAATAGAGAGGAAAAATCAATAAAAACAAGACAAATGAATAAAAGTAGACTACTTACTTTGTGGACATCAGAAAGGACAAACAGCTCCTTCAGGACATCCAACATGACTGGTGAAGTAGTGCCTATGTGAGTATCAACCTTGTAAATAGATTCAGCAGCTAAAAAGAATGGGCTGTCAGTCAGCTATGGATTTTAATAAGAAAATTAAAAAAGAGATGAAATATACAGTTCACCTAGATAGTCAACCCACAGATCTTACAAGGAACCTTCTTGTAACCACCATTGGTCAAGGGAGGTATCACAATCAAAACTGGAGGTGAAACAGCAGACTTGTTGGCAGAGTAGTCTTCAACAAGCATCTTCAATGATGAGACTTTTGAAGCCTTCATAGATTTTGCAGAATTATTCTTGGAAGCCTTAGAGGGAGCTGAGGTGGACCTCAAAACATGAGGTCAACATAACAGCAGGTCCAATGGTTGCTACCCATATCCATATCTGTTGCTACCCATATTTGTAACCTATGCAGATTACCAAACTCATGCAAAAGCCTACTGGTGTTATCTCTCCTCCTGGATTTGGCCCACTTCTAGTGAAGTTTGCTGAACTTGTTACTCATGATCTCTGGAGCTTGCTTTTGGCAGACCCTGGTAATATTTTTTCAGAGTGCTCCATCTTTGACAAGATATCTCTCTGGTTTTCTCATTCTCCCCAGGAGTCTGGGGATGATATCTCTATGCACAAGCCCACTGCTCCTCCTCCAGAGCAGTCTGTCCCTGCTCCACCTCCCCCCTATATCCCCCACTGTCTGTCTGAGAGGGCATCAGAGGCAGGCCCTTTGGGGAGTGTTCCTGCTGTTCCTCAGCTAAAGAGCAAGGGAAAGGCTAAGAAGACCCAGGTGGCAAAGATACTCTCTAAGGGTATCTTCCCCCCTGTTTCTGCTGCTTCAAAACCTAGTGCTAAGCCTTTTGCAGCTGTTGCAGGTTCTTGACCCACTCTGCCTGTGAGCCTTTCTGGTTCAGTGAAAAATCTGGTTGACATGGCTAGGCATTTTCCCAACCTCACTCCTTCTGCTATCATGGCTCTTGTCCAGGCTGACTTGGCTGCTGCTGCTGTTGCTGCTGCTGCTTCTGTAGTGGTGGTGGCTAAGCACCCTGTTACCCCTTCTGCACCTGCTCCCCCTGCAAAGAAGCCCAAGGCTACTACTCAGGGCCCCTTTAGGAGGCAGATTCTCTTTGTCCTGGATGATCCCAATATCAGGCCTCAGCTTGAGAATATTCCCAGACTTCTCAATTAATACCTTGCTGACAACAAGGTAACTGGATTCCATGTGGAGACTGTTAAACCAGCATATGGTGGCTGGTCTATTAGGACTAGTAACATCACCAACCTCAACCAGCTCAACCTCATTCACAAGTAGTTGGGCAAGCATTTCTTGCCCATTGGGTCAGATGCCTACCTTCCAGCTTCAAAGACTTATTTGAAGCTGGTTGATGTCCCCTACATCTGTCAGAACAGGTCTAAGACCACTTCACAGCAGGTTGAGGAGGTAATGAGGGCTTTGCCCCTTTGCAACCACTTCATGCTTGCAGACATCATTTGTGTTGTCCACAATTCCAGGTCATCAGATATGGTGATGGTCTATTTTGAAGTCTGGGACTCCTAGGGGAGTACTCACACTGTGAACCTCATTGGGCAGTCTCTTCAGTTTGGTCATTAGACCTCCAGGATTATAGAGGCTAATGTGAATCCTGGGGCCTCTCTCTGCCAGCATTGCTGGAGGTGGGGGCATTCCTCTCAGACTTGCAGGCAGAACATGCCTAGATGTCCCATCTGCTCTGAATCTCACTACCACAATGTGCACAGGCAATTTGCTGGTTGTTGTAAGAGGAATGCATATCAGAGTATCTCTACCACTCCTGAGGGCTAGTCTTGCCCTCACCTCTCTCAGTGCCTGAACTGTCACCAGGCACATACAGCCAACTCTAGGCTGTGTATGTTCTGGTATCACCAGTTTGATCAGAACTGGATTTGCACTAAGTATCAGGAGGTGCATCATTGTTATGATGTTCACCTTTTCCTTTTGACCTCTCACTCTGTTTTTCATGTCTAGAGGCCCAATTGAGTCACCTGGGGTGTGATATGGGATGTTTGAGTTTTCTCACAGAATATTAATAGAAACTATGTACATTTGAATATGCTGCTTGAGTTGTTGAAAGATACTTTTGATATATTGTTTATTCAGGAGCCTCTTTGGAGGACTGTGAGACAAACTGTGTTGACTACCTCTTCTGAGGGTAACAATGTGGTGGGTGCTCCTAAGCATCCCAGTTGGCTCTATATGATGAGAAAGCCCACTGATGAGTGCCCTCCTTGTGTCATAGCTTATGTCCATAGGTGTCTGAAATTAGTTCATCTCTCTATGCAGCAGGACATTATTGACCATCATGATATCTTAGCCCTGTCTTTGTTTACCAGGGCTGGGGTCACAAATCTGCTTAATGTCTACTCTGATGATGCTCATATGGTGATCAACCTCTTTTCTTGGGAAGTGGATTCATTGCCTGCCTTTGTATACATAGGAGGTGACTTTATTTGTCACTCAGAGGTGTGGAATCTTTTCTGCACCTCCTATCCCCTTGTTGTGCAGCACATGTTGGAGCTGGCTTCTGATGTCAGGCTCAACTGGGCCTATTCTTCTAATTCTAGAGTTATGCATATTCTACATAACCCAGACCTTGCAGAATCTGTGATTGATCTCATTTTCATAGCTCTAAGTGTGTTTGTATCTGATCTGCCTGGATTGGATCTTGATTGTCAGGAGCTGTTGGACCATGTTCTGATTGCTACCCTTGTTCTAATTGCAGAGTCAGATATTTGCATTCTTCACAGAGTGCTGCTGCAGAAATCTCAGGAGAAGTCTGAGTTCCTCATGGATACCACTTCTAAGCTTCAATCTCTTGTTTTGGGTAACCTTCTTTCTCCTGACCAGGTTGAGGCAGCAACTTCAGCAGTTGCTTCAGTCTTTTCCAGAGTGTGGGATTCCTACTCAAAGGAGGTTGTTGTTACTGGATGCTCTAAGTCTTGGTGGAATGATGAGTACTGGCACTGTCTTTCTAGATACTGCATCTCTTGGGATTGCAGTGACTGGAAGTTATTTTGGGCTGCCACTAGACATGCTAAGAGGTATTTCTTTGATGCCCACATTGAGGAGATTTCAGTTGAGAACTAGAGGCTGTGGGATCTCATAGTCTGGGTTAAGCCACACCAGCTCTCTGTGATCACTGCTGGTGATGTCCAGGCAGTCATGGGGAAGTCCCATATAGCTGCTTTGTTTATTTTTGCAAATAGCCCTAAGATTATGTGCAACTCCCAACATGCCAATATCACCACTGTGTGGTTCAATGTCCTTGATTCCCAGTCAGGCACTACTGCTAAGTACCTGATCAGCACCTTCTTCCAGTTCAGCCTGGCCTTGTGCTTTGTGCATGTAGCTCACTCTCACTCTAGTATTCCTTTGTGCCAGCATTGCTGGTGCTAGGGACATTCTACTCATGTCTATTGCTCTCAGGCCCCCCAATGCCCCCAGTGTGCTGGTCCTCATACTAAGGCTAGCTATTGTGATCACACTTCCTGCTGCAGGAGTAACCCCTCTGCTAAGCTGCCTAAGGAACTGACCCCTGCAGGAGCTCTATGCCTGCATGCCATGTGCTGTGTGAACTGCTCTGGGGAGCACAGTGCTAGTGACTGACAGTGCCCATTCTGGCACCACTGCTTTGACCAGGGATGGCTAGCTAAGAAGTCAGCTCCCTTAGACATGCAGGAGATGTTCTAGGAGATCTCACAGAAGACAGCAGAGGCTGAGTGCAAGGATAGGCATATGCTTGGCTGTTGTTGCTGAAACTGAAATATCAACAAGGCCTTCATCACTTATTGAGGAGGGAGGTATTAGTGGAACACTAGTAGCAATAGATGTTTTCTACTTTTTATCTGTACTGTAGTTATGTAGTTATTTCTGGTTGTACTTGTTACAGTATCCTGGGCTACTAACCCAGGGACAGACTACTATCATACACCATCTAATAATTTTTTGATTTTTTTAAAAAAAAAAGAAATACCAGCTTCCTGCATGTGAGACTATCTCATATCATGGAGAGCAATGTCATGATATGGACACCCTGTGAGGTGCCCCTTATGGGACTTACAATGCTACTTCTAGGCAGTCTTATAATCCTGCTGTGTTGGAAAAGCTGGCCCTACTTGCTGAGCAGGACTGGGTCCCATTCTCTCTAGTTAAGGCATGAAAAGCACTGTCTACATGCTCTTCATGCTTGGCCCCAGGCCTGGATCATATTTTGTGGGTCTATTTGAAGGAGATTCTCTTGAATGAGGTAGTCCTTGGAAAGTTTCTTCTCCTAGCCAATGCTTGTTTGGAGGTTGGGCACTGGTCTAGTTACTTTAAGGAGTCAGTTTCTGTGGTGATCCCTAAGCCCAGTAAACTATTATATTTGACTCCCAAGTCTTTTAGGCTAATTTTTTTGCTTAATACACTTGGGAAGCTTGTTGAGAAGATACTCTCTGCATGTCTTCAGTTTGACAGCATCAAGTTTGGCATCTTTCACTCAAACCAGCTGAGTGATATTAAGCAGTGGTCCACTGAGAATGCTGGTTTGTTCCTCACTCATCTAGTTAAGGCCAGGTGGGCAAGAGGTCTCAATACAAGTATTGTCACTTTTGACATTGCTCAGTTCTTCCTGTTGTTGAACTATGATATGCTCATGGCTATTTTAGTGAGGCAGAGTTTTTCTGTAAATGTTTGCAGGTTCTTTGCCTCTTATTTGGTCAGTAGGAGGACATGCTATCTTTAGAACATGTTCTTCTATGGCTACCTTCTGGCAGACATAAGTGTGGGACAGGGCTCTGCTCTCTCCTCTGTCCTGTCTGCTCTGTATTTAGCCCTTGTTATTAAGCTGTTTGACTTGCAGGTATCTTACTTGGAGTGTGACATCTTCTCATATGTTGACAATGATACCCTCATTGCTCAGGCCAGGGAACTGGCAGACAACTTCATGTATCTTAAGCAGGTGTATGAGTTTGTATTTGATTTATTTGTCATCTTTGGGCTTGTGCTTGAGCACGATAAGTCTGAGGTATTTTATTTTTCTAGAAAGAGGGGGGACAATAACCCCTCTATCAATCTGGGATATGCTCTATACACCAGTGAGTCTCCTTTATGCCCCAAGCCCTTTTAGAGGTACTTGGAGTTCTATTTTGACCAGCAGCTCTCTTTCTGGAAGCATGTCCAGTATTATTCAACTAAGGCCATATCCACAGTTCAGGCTATGAGTATGCTGGGTAACTCACTTAGGGGTCTTTCCCCTAAGCAGAAGTGTTTGCTTTATAGATCATGCATAGTACCTATTGCCACATACAGTTTTTGTCTTTAGTATCATAGACTTTATCTGCATAAGGCCCATCTTGCTGCTCTTAACAAGATGCAGTATCATGCTACTGTTTGGATTACAAGTGTATTTTGCACCTCTCCCTTGGATGGAGTCAAGACCCTTGCAGGTCTTATGTTATGATCAGTGGAACTTTGTTCCCATATATGGATGGTGACATCATTAGTGGAGTCAAGACCCTTGCAGGTTTTATGTTATGATTAGTGGAACTTCATTCCCATATATGGATGGTGACATCATTCTTGATCCGGACTCATTTATCTATCCTTCTAATGACTCTATATTCGACCCTTACTTCCCAGTGTGATCCGAGTTCCATATTTAGCAGACTATTTCCGGATATGTAGTATGTTGCCACATTTCTCTGTCTCCCCACTGTAGTGCTCAGTAGTGTTCCCCAGCACTCTCCCTCGCCTCGGGCCTTAGTGTAATCCTATCCTCACCCTAGACCCAGTGACTGTCTATAATTGGTAGTATTACTTTTGTATATAAAGCCGATGTAGTAGTAGATATAACTCCCAAGTTATATACTAGTTTATATCATGCATAAACCTCTTGCATGATAACTAGTCGAGCTCTTATCAGTCGCTCTCTTAAACTCTGCTTGTGTTCGCTCATGTATTAGTGTTATATGGTGCACATTAATCTTTGCATGTTATACTCTGCTCTAGACTAGACCCTTGTCACTAGAGTGTGTGGTAAGGCCTGCCGATTCTTCCAGATAGGCTGGGTAGCAATAACATAAGTATATAACTTCCTTTGCAAACCTCCGCGTGCATCGTACTCTTGGATTCCATAGGGCTCTACACTTTATCGCTAGACAACCCTATATCGCAGGCTCTATGCTCTATCACTAGACTCCCTGCACCAATTGGCTCTATGCTCTATTGCTAGGCTCCCAATCACAAGTGGACTCTACGCCACCATTGCTAGACTCTCCACACCTATTCCTTGCCACCATACAAGAGGGTCCATCCAACCTTTAACAATGACTGTCTAGTTCAGAACATTAACAAGAGTTTAATCTGACACACCTCTGCTAAGTCCCTGTTGTCCTACAAGCCCTGCGTGCCACTGTAGAAGAAGTCAAACTGAGGTCACTGACTTATATCCCAAACTGAATCCATTTCTTCACATCCCATTATTCTTCCATTATTCTCTTCTATACCCACTCCAACTCCTCCTCGTCTTCTTGGACAACTACTTCAACCTCAACCTCTAATAATCTTATTGAACACTATGACGCTGTGCATCTTGCCTCACAATACCACCTTGACCCCCACCCCTATCATTTACATGCTCCACTTCTTCAGGAGCCCCATACCCCTCCACCTCCGAACAAAGGAAAGAAGCC
>KQ962621.1:730-23227 GCA_001563735.1 Leucoagaricus sp. SymC.cos
ATCACCTATAGATAGTATAGTAGAACTCATATATGTATAAAGCTCAATATATTAGTAGTATAACTCCAAGTTCTATACTAGTTTATATCATGCATAAACCTCTCACTTAAATATCCTAGTTAAGCTCTTATTAGTTACTCTCTTAAACTCTGCTTATGTTAGCTTATGTACAAGTGTTATATATTGCATGTTGATCTTTGCATGTTACACCCTACTTAACATTAGACCTTTGTTGGTTAAGTATGTAGCAAGGCCTCCTAAGTCTTCCAGATAGGCTGGGTAGCAATAACAGTAGAACTCTAGAAGGGGATAATAGCAAAAGTTGAAATGAGTGCTAGAGGAATTGCAGGATCAAAGAACCAGCTGCAATTGAAAGAGCATTACCAAAGCAACATGAGAAGATAGAGAGAACTGGCAAGATCTAAGGACTTGCTGCCAGCTTTAATAGACTTCAAAGAGGAGCAGAACAACCTAGTAAAAACTAAGCTGCTACAGGGCCTAGCCAGCTCCAGATACCAGAAGAAAAGAGAGGTGATGACCTAAAAGCCATCATAAAGTGATGTCAATGAGTTAATGATGATGAAGATGCCTAAAGACAGTTGAGCATTGCTCAAGCCAACCTCAACCCAGCATGTCCCAAAAGAGAAGATGGTAGTAAGAGGTTAAGAAGGGATTGGTCTAGAGGGCCTGTGGAATCCCAAAACCCAAGCAGTAGAACTCTAGTAAGAGGTTGAGGCAAAAGTTAAAACAAATACCAAAAGAGTTGCAAGATCAGAGAACTAGCTACAAATGAAATAGTGTTACCAAAGCAATACAGAAGAGATAGAGAAGACTAGCAAGATCAAAAAACCTGCCACCAGCCTTGGAGGACTCCAAAGGAGGTCAGGATAACTCTATAATAGTAGAGCTACTATAAGAACTACCTAGCTTGAAAGAGCAGAAGTAAAGAGCAATAATAACCTGAAAGTCATTGCAAAGTGTTGCTGACTAGTTAAGATCAGCAAAGAAAGCCTAAAGGCAGTTGAGCATCACTCAAGATAATCTCAACCCACTTTATCCCAAAAAGAAAAGTAGTAGTAAGAGGTCAAGGAGGGATGTAGTCACTGTATATTCCTGATGTCATTTTACTAATACTTATATAGTAAAGAAATATAAATGTACAGCATCAAACTTACTATACTGAAGGGCTATATGTTAAAACCTTGGGAATAAACTCAGGTTACAGCATAGGCAAAGGCTTGAGGATGATCAAGAGAAAAGTACAATTGGTAAAGTATAAGAAATACATTCTCTACTTAAGGTACTTATATACTAATAGACTAGTATAATACAGAGTAAAGACAGAGTAGAAAGAAAATAAATACTACAGTCTACCACAGTCTATGAGTTCTTGACAGAGTAAACTATCCAGAGTCATAACACTATATATATGATGTCACCCTATAATACAGGAGTTGTTATAGCAGGATGTAGTAGTTATTGTTGTAGAATGTAAGTACAGATGCTGTAGAGTGCAGGTATAGATGCATGATGCTGTGCAGGAGGTATAACAAAGATGCAGTAAAGGTGTAGGAGAGTACAGAGGTATGGAGGTACAGGACTATAGTAAGTATGATAAGTGTATGATATTTATCTCTATTTGATTTTTATCTCATCATAAATTCAAGTTTTAATAGATTTCTAGTGAATATATATAGCATCTCACTCAAAAGACTTAACTTTATATAAGAACAGTGTAAAATATTATATTCTCTGAAACTCAAAGATGTTGCAATTTGAAATCAAGAAAACTAACTGTGAAATGCTGAACTTCAGCCTGAGAGTAGAGTCCAGATATCTTATATAAATTAAATTACTCAAATCCTGATATAGAATACACTTATATAGCAAGAAAACTATTGTAAAATAATAACAATAAAGCTCTTAGATCTGCTAGTATATTGACTATCTAGTAAAGAAAACTGTACATAGCTATAGTATAAAAAGGTGCAGTATTATGTGCAGCAGTAGCATCTGGTCACATGGAGATCTACTACTCACTAGGATATGGACATGGTACAGATATCCTTGCAGTAAGAATTTAGGTACAGTAGTATAGGTACAGAAAATTGCAGATACCCAATATTATATCTAATAAATTTTATTATTAGATATAGTGACCAGCCTTATCTCTTCACCATCTCTCTTGATACTGCTCATTCAACTCACAGACTGGTATAATATTCTGCTTTATTATAATGTAGAAGTCAATCTATCCATTTCTATCACAGAATGAGGGCCTGTATAGATACAACTTACTTTACAGCCATTGCAGTAAGTGGTAAATATATCAGATATCTGGGTAAATTTTGAGAAATAAATAGCTTTGTATAAAATTATGCTTTTGGCAATATTTAACTCTCTCACATGTTGAGAATAGCTGCTGTTGTCCTCACCTCAGATCTATAAAATCATGACTATGGACAGCATTATTTCACAAAATTGCTACTTTCTACTATCTGAATACTCATCTTCTATCTATAGCCTTCTCTCACTCTCTTCTCTCTCTCCCAAAGCAATATTTGCACTTAACTCCATGTGGTTCAATAAACACACTACTTATCACTTTTCACTTAGCTTCCAAAGTGTTGTTCACATTGGCATTCAGAGAAACAAGCAGATATGAGGAGTAGTATAAGCTTGTAAAATTTACATCATTAATTATATTCTAGAGGCCTGACTTGTAAGCTTTTCTGTAGGCTCAAGAAGTGTATCTGGTATATTGAGGAAAGCTAGGAAGCAGTGCCACAGAGAAGATGCCACAGTACTACTAAGAGCACTGTAATAGACATAGATAGAGCAGCAGATCACCCTACACTATATATGACATCATCTTTAGGTTCAGTCTCAAATACAAATTAGATTAGCTGCCCCACAAAATGACAAGGTTGGTAGTTTGTCTTGTTTTCTTTTCAGGTTTGTTAATCAAGGGTGATAGATATTTGACCTAGCTCAAACCTCTAAGATAGGAGTTTTTTGCTCCTCTAAGTCAGATTTACCACTATGAATACTGTCTGAAACTCTTTATTCCTTATGACCCATGACCTCTCTTTGTCCATCTCTCTGTCCATCTCTAATATCTACTGCTTTTATTTTCCTATAAGCTTCAGTTCAAATAATACTGATTTCTGAATAGCAACCAACTCTACAGGAGTCATGCTATTAGGCACCAGCATATCTACAACCACTACTACCAGCAGTGTTATCATATCCACTCTCACATGCAATGTAGCATAGCCAAGATTATATGTCCTATTTAGAATACTAGGTTATGTTTATCTAGTATAGCTTTCATCCTCTTATGCCATTCTGTAGCCTATCACAACCAAGAATTCACAGACATATTCTACAGATATGTCACATCTTGAGACTACAACTGAGTAACCCTTCTTTTCCCATGTACCACCACCTTCACTCTGGAGTGCCTCCTCCCTTGCAGTCTTGCTACTCTCTGGATCACTTACAGACTGCACTATCCATCACTTTAGGGTTTGTGATGTTCATTCTTTACTGTGGCTGGGGCACTCATGACACCCACCCACCTCCTGCTCTTCTGGAGTTGAGTTCAAGTTCACTCCTCCACCATGCTTTCTCTGGTGGGGGGGGCAGTCTCTGCCTTCTCTGCTTTCTCTCTCCTACTCTCTTCTGCTTCAGCAGTTAGTTCAAGCCCTTTTGCTGGCCTGAGCTCACCAGTGTGACACTTAGGCTGTGCATGTCTTCTGGTCACATCTGTGACCCCCATTCCATGGTTCAGCTGAATAAGCTACTACTATTTCAGTTGAGTGCTCTTTTGCACTTGACTCACTCCTCCTCTTTCAGGCCAGTTTTCCACTGTGCCTACCCTCTCCAGTGTCAGTGTTTTGTCAGTGCCTCTTTCAGTGTTGAGTTGAGCTTGCTCCTCCACCTTCTTCTCTTTTCTCTGCAGAGTTGTAGCACAGCTCCTCTGCTCTTCTGCTGATTGTCATGGAAATCCCATGGCAGTTGCCTTCAATGGCACCAGCATTCTTTTGAGGGAGCTCCATGCCCTCTCACCACTGGTGGCTAACACTGCTGGCACCCAATTCTCCCCACACACCTAGTGCATGCTCATTTCCAAGGCACTGTTGGGTTGACCCCTTCAGACTACATTCATGAGACCAAGTACCTCTCATTTGGTCAGTGACTGGAGAATTGGGACATAGAAGCTGGGCTGTGACAGATAGTCATTCTGATAACAAAGGCTGGTAGATATGTAGTTACAGTCTGGTCAATGTGTATTTATCTTTGTAATACCATTCTGTAGCCTATCACAACCAAGAATTCACAGACATATTCAACAGATATGTCACATCTTGAGACTACAACTGAGGGTGATAAGAATGCCAATATTGATGCTGAGGCTGATAATAATGCTAATATAGAAAATACTACTTAATTAACTAATCTCTTCATCTCAACTGTTACACTAGGTAACTTATCAATATCACAGACACCCTCTGTATTCACTTAAGCACCTTATTGGATCCAGTACTTATTATCATACTGTGCAGCTGCTACTGCTGCTGCAGTTAGTATTTATACCTTACTTGTATCCACTTTGATAATAGTTCAAATCTAGTGACTTAGAAGCATTAAATAAGCATCTCTTCCTTCACCTCTTACTACTACCTTCTCTTTGGAAAGTGGTATTAGAATGTTGCCTTGGCCTTCAGGTCACTGTCTATAGTTGGCTGGTCTATTAATCTTAGTCATACTATTTGTAACTATACTTCAGTGTAGTTGTTGCTTGTTTTCTTAGTGTCATATATGTTGGTGGACTAGTCTATTGATCTCTGTTGGCATGCATTCTTGGAAGCAGTAGGTCCATAGATCCTGCTTTCTCTTTTTAGTAGTTATGAGTGGGTTGTCTATTCATTCACTTTCTGCTTGTGACTAAGGCTTTAGCTTAGTTACTCTCTATATTGATTTATCTTCTGGAGATAACTATCTCCTCTTTTCAGTCTTCTTTCTCTTCTTATTATATACTCAAAAATTAGCTGGGTATAACATATTCCTCCTCAAGCATCTTTTCATCTCTGTTAGTCATCTCTGCCCACTATCTGGGATTTTACACAGTCTAAGTCACTTGCTCCCTTGCTCTTTCCACTAATTAGTTTGCTACAGGTTCCTCTTCTCTCAGCTTTATAGCTGTCTCACCTCAGCCTCATAGTTGGTTTCTATTCTTAGCAGCAATGTCATCTGCAGTTTCATACTCTTTGTTCTGGTCCAGACTCTGGCCAGACCCTTTTCTGCAGTTGTAATACCATCTACAGTTTGCTCTTCTTTATTCTGGTACTCTCACTGAATCAAATCAATACTACCAATGCTCACCTTCTAGATTTAAGCTGTGATACATTTCACTCAGATATACTTGCTTAAGCACCGCTGAGTGTTTCTTCCTTTGTACATGCCCTCTGCTGGTGCCTACTTTCCTAGCCAATGCTTGCTTTGGCTTGAGCTATAGTTCTCTCTGCTCACTAATTTACTGCATCTGTTGTAGATGTCTTTGAGCACCTTTCTCTCTGTCCCTCTACCTTCTATCCTGCAGAAGCCTCAATTGGTCTGCAGGCCCTTTTTGGAGTTGTCTAAAATAGCATGTTTTTTTTTATTCAACAATTTATTATACAGTGCTTGATCATAGTCTGTGCCTAACTAAGTATCTGTACAAAGCTAGGAAAAGAAAACAAGTAAAGAAAGAAAAAGAGAGACTCATATCTATAGAGCATTAATGTCAAAAACACTAGAGACACAGAGGAAACAGTATTACTATTGACAGAAGCAAGATAGAGAAATCAAAAGAGAGAGTCTAGGAGTAGATTGCAGTCCACACCTAAACTAATACAAAGACAGTGATCTAGCTAGAGAACCAAACTGTCTTACAGACTAAGTATAAGCCTAAAAAATAAATATAAAGAAAATTTAAACTGAAACTGACATATGCAGACTAGTAGCTATGTTACACCTCATATTAGGTATTATGGCCTGATCACAGTCAAAAAAAAGGAAGGACTAGGCTGCAGAGGCCCAGTAATGTGAAAACCAGCCAGTATAAAAATAATGATGTCAGAACTTATATTTATGATCATTTACAGCATATTTGCTATGACAATTCAAGTAGATAGGAACATAGGGACAGGGAGTGTCCACTGCAGTGGGAGGGATGGGTAGGGTAGCTTTAGTGTTGCTCTTGCAACAACTAGCATACTTATAATGATGTTGTTCAGAGTAAGGTCCTGAACTGTGGGGACAGCAGATGGTTTGAGCAGAGCAGGCAGTGGTGGAATAGCCCTGTTTTCAGCAATGTTGGTATTGAGAGATACCAGAGCAGGCCTTGGCAGGCTTGATGATGTAGCAGCAGTTGCTAAGCATGACATATTGGTTGAGGAGCTTCTTAATACCAGCTCTATATTGTGAGTTCCAGATATCAAACCAAATAGTTACAGTATCTGAATGAGTGGAGTCTTGCATAATATGGGGCTTAGCAGCAAGATCAATAGAAATCCCACAGGATGTGAGCATGGAGGTGACATCATCAGGTTTGATGGAGAAGAGAACATCTATAATCTTGAGCCAAGATTTAGAGTGAGAGAGGTTAGCACTAATCTAAACTTTGGCACCAGAGGAAATGAAGTCAGCAACAGTCTTAAGATCATCAGCTGATGTGACAGTGTTGGTAGAGAGAGAGAGACCACCATAAACAATATAAGCTGTCAAAATTTAAAGGCTTGACTTGTGATGTTTGAGTGTTATATTAGTTTGAGTGATAATTGCAACTTAATTGACATCTCTAGGATTGGAGAGTGGAATGAGGATTCAACAGCAAGTGGAACTAGCAGAAATAGATAATGGCTTGTGCTTAGTAGGCATAGGCACACTATTAGCAGTATAATGCATTATAGCAATATGATTGGAAGGTAGAGCAGAGAAGGCCTTGATGAGATCTATCAGGCCTATCTCATCATGTGTAGTCTTCTTAGCCTAGGCTAGAGGTCTGGGCTTTGACTTGACTATGTCAGCAAATAAAGTATAAGGCTTATCTGCAACAGGCTTCTTTGTTTGAGATACCAGCTTAGTTTTAGCCAGTTGAGGTGGCTTAGCCAAGCTCTCAGCCTTGGGTTGAGAGTTGGACTGTAAAGTAGGAGGAGGGGACATGGTCTTAGACACAGGGTTCATATGGTCAAGCATCCTTCAAATAATATCAGCAGAAATGTAAGTCCTAGAGTTATCATCATCAATAATGAGATCACAGGTAGACTAAGGCTAAGGAAGGAATAGGAATATATTAACCATCAAGGCTAAAATGTAAGCAAACTGCATAGCATAGATAGTTGGCATATTCACAAATATACTCAAGATAGCAAATAGTTCAGGTACATTGTTAGCACAAAACATTTGCCAGGTGCTAGAGAGCATGCTAAGGATATTGTCACAGTCAGAAAATTCTTCAGTAGAGAGGACAGGCTCATAAACATGTTCTTGGTAGGCATAGGAGAAAGTACTCCTATACAAGTAGATGATAGCATTGAACAGAATATAAATTGTATAGGGTCAGCAACAGATAACAAGGCCAGAGTAGAAGGAATAGCTACAGGGACAATTGATGAACCAAGTCCACCAGGCATGATAGGCTTAGGAGGGGAAGTGGCTTTCCTTTTCTTGTGTTTCTTGTTAGTGGGTGTCTTCAAGATAGCTGTCTCAATTTGAGCATTGAATGCTTCAGAATCAAAGTTTTCATCATCTAAGATCATAGCAGAGTCCTTGATATGAGTACTGAGGTCAGTGAAGAGAGACATTATATAGTGTACAGTGTAGACTAGACTTCTAAGACAATGTTCCCAAAAGAAAAGGTGGTGGCAAGAGTCCAAGAAGAAATGTTGACAGATGATGTTAATGAGCTTATTATCTCTGAGATAGAGGGAGCACCTGATAACAATGTGTTTTTGTGATTTGAAGAAGCTGCAGCAACAACTGACAGACTTGCAAGAAAAGAAACAGACTCTGTAAGAGCTGATTAGAGCATGGTTAGTGATGGCACATACTGTGTATATGACAATATTGAGTTAGTGGCAATATGTAATAGGTCACTATAGTTAAGGAAATAAGTGGCCCATATCTCTAAGCCAGAAACTTCTGTTATGATATTCTGCATTTTAGTATATCTTTAAGTCTCTGCCAGGCATGCTTTTGGGCCTCTGTCATTCTGCTTTCAGATATCTCTCAGCTATGACTGGAAGTTGGCCCTCTACTAGCATTCTTTTTACTGCCACCTTAATTAGTGTACTTTGTTTTGCTATAGGTGGATACTTAGCTATGGAGAAGCCCTGGACTATGTAGCACTTGTTCTTACTTAATTTATTTTGTCATGTATTTATTTTTCCTGGCCTCTATGGACTACTATTGGGCCACACATTATAAATTGTTGATCAAAAAAAAAAAAGCATTAAATGAGAGAGTGCAACCTCCATTAAGATTGAGTACACTCTTTTAGTGTGATAGGCTATATAGCAACCCTTCCTTTCCCATGTACCACCACCTTCACTCTGGGGTACCTCCTCCCTTGCAGTCTTGCTGCTCTCTGGATCACTCATAGACTGCACTATCTATCACTTTAGGGTTTGTGATGTTCATTCTTTACCATGGCTGAGGTGCTTGTGATGCCCACCCACCCTCTGCTCTTCTGGTGTCAAGTTTGAGTTCACTCCTCCACTGTGCTTTCTCTGGTAGGGAGGCAGTCTCTGCCTCCTCTGCTTTCTCTCTCCCACTCCCTTCTGCTTCAGTGGTCAGTTCAAGCCCTTTCACTGGCCTGAGCTCACCAGTGTGACACTTGGGCCATGCATGTCTCCTGGTCACATCTATGACCCCCATTCCACAGTTCAGCTGAATAAGCTGCTGCTATTTCAGTTGAGTGCTCTTTTGCACTTGACTCACTCCTCCTCTTTCAGGCTAGTTTTCCACTGTGCCCACCCTCTCTGGTGTCAGCATTTCATTGGCACCTCTTTTGGTGTTGAGTTGAGCTTGCTCCTCCACCTTCTTCTCTTTTCTCTGCAGAGTTGTAGCACAGCTCCTCTGCTCTTCTGCTGGTTGTTGTGGAAATCCCATGGCAGTTGCCTTCAATGGCACCAGCATTTTTTTGAGAGAGCTCTATGCCCTCTCACTACTGGCAACTAATGCTGCTAGCACCTGATTCTCCCCACACACCTAGTGCATGCTCATTTCCAAGGCACTGTTGGGTTGACCCCTTCAGACTGCATTTGTGAGACCAAGTACCTCTCATTTGGTCAGTGACTGGAGGATTGAGAAATAGAAGCTGGGCTGTGACAGATGGTTGTTCTGGTAACAAAGGCTAGTAGATATGTAGTTACAGTCTGGTTGATGTGTATTTATCTTTGTCCCTGGGCTCTCCTGGGGCACAGACTGCTATCACACACTGCATTATAAATTTTTAAAGAAAAAAAAAAAAAAAAAAAAAAAAAAAAAAAAAAAAAAAAAGATAGGCTATATAGCACACACTTTATCACAATGTGTAAAGTAGACTTTTTTTTTCTCATTGTGTTGTGGTGGCAAGTGCCCAAGTCATGCCAGTCACTGAATATTCTATGTGAGAGGCAGCAGCCAGAGAGAACTCCAGAAACTCCAATGTGAGCTGAATCCTGCTGACAAAGTCAGTGTGCAAAGATCTTGGATAGACTTACTGGTATGTAATTGCATCTAACATAGAAACTTGTGGATGCTACACTATTGCAACTCAGAGGACATCTGATATTTGTTGAGCTGTCTGGATCTTGATACTACTGGCTTTTTGCACAATGTAGGTAATGTCTCCAAGTCAGCAAGCATTAACCAACCATCAGTTGCCCTCACAGTTGTACTGCCTACTGCTAAAGCACTAGACATATATTGATGGCCTGCATAACATAGATTATTCTTCAAACAGTGGGAATATGTTTCTTGATGCATTGACATGGCCACTACAGGGTCCTGCTTCTGATCAACCACATGATTGCTAAGCAGCCACTGGGTCTGATACTTCTTCCAATTGCTCTTTAAGCTTGAAGACCTTTCTGGCCTTGTAGCAGACATATGATGATATCAACTTAGTATGTATGCTTCTTTATGCTTCCTTTCTTATCTTATTTCCCCTTGATTCCAGACACTTAACCTCTTGGAACCCAAGGTTTCCAACTGACCCCTGAGGAGGAGGATGAGTCTCAAGAATGTTCTGAGGCCACTGTCTGTCCCTCAGCTCCCTGCCCTCAGATTCTCCCTCCTAGGCTGCCCAGGTCTCCAAGGTGCCCTGTCTCTGCTCCAGCCTTGGCCCCCAAGAGGTCATATGCTGACACTGTTTGTGACATCACTGCCTTGGTCAATCTGGCCAAGATGGTTCTGGATCTCCCATCTAATTGCATCATTGCGATGCATTAGGCCTCTGTCCCCCTTCTCCCTTCTTGAAGGAAGATTAAGTTGACTGTCACTGGGCCTTCCTGGCATCAGATTCTAGTCAGGTCCAAGACAGTTGTTTCTGCCTCAGCTTTCTCATCCCTGGTTGGCATTGCCAACCATTCTCTTGCCAAGGTTGACCTTTGGGTTGACTTCTGCACTTCTGCTTATGGAGGAGTCTCCCTCCTCACCTCCCATGTGGCAACCACTGAGGAGCTTCAGCTGGTCATCTCTGCCATTCATAAGCATCTGGGTCACCAAGTCTCTGCTTCTCTCCCCACATCGTGGTCTTATCTTAAGATTGTTGATGTTCTCTACTTCTGACTGGGTACTGCTGATCCCATTGACTCAGACTACATGAAAGGTGTTATGGCCAAGTCGCATATGGCCCCTTCCTTTGTTCTTGCTAACACTCCTTGTGTGATGTGCAACTCTGCATGCTTGGACTCAGCCATGGTCTGGTTCAATGTCATTGATTCTCAGTCAGGCACTTTAGCTAAGTGCCTGATTAATTCTTCCTTCCAGTTCAGTCTGGCCTCCTGCCCTGTGCAGGTGGCCCAGTCTCATGCTGGGGTCCCTGTGTGCCAGCGGTGCTGGCACTGGGGTCACTCCACTTGTTCCTGCTGTTCACAGGCTCCTCATTGTCCGCAGTGCTCCAGTCCTCATTCTGAGGCTAATTATTGCCTTCTCACTGGTTGTTGTCAGGGTAATCCCTTGGCCAACCCCCCTGTGCCAGCAACTATGGAGGGAGCCCCATGTCCTCACACCACTTACTGTGTGAACTGTAGAGGGGATCACAGCACAAGCAACTGAAAGTGCCTGTACTGGTGGCACTATTTTGACTGGGACTGGTTGGCTTGTAGGGCTAATTGGGACTGGCAGGGGCAGATAGCTGCTTCAGGTGTGACTTCCAAGAGGCAGGAGGACAAGCATCAGGATAGGGTGGCCTTCCAATGTTGGCAGATGCACTGAGCACCTTCTGATCACAGTTGTGAGATCAAGTACTCATCCTTCGGCTTGTGGCTGGAGGGCAGGGAAATCAGACTCGAGTGATTATGGACATTTGCAGGATCGGCTATGGCCTTGTAGTATGTAGTGTTACTTGTTACATGTATTTATCATAGTTCCAGGCATCTATAACCTGGGAGTGGACTGCTATTGCACACCGCTATATAAATTTTTGAATTAAAAAAAAAAAAAAAAGTGCCTCTGACTTACAGGTGGGCCCAACTGACTGTGTAATTATCCCAAGTGATCAAGACTGATGAAACCCTTCCAGAAATAATACTGCTATATATCAGCCATATGTATACACCCCACCATGGTCTTATGAAATGGGTCACCTTGATCTATCTGGCAGTCTGCACAATCACCATCTTTCCCATTCACAACCCTTTCTCTTGTGTTGCTCCCCCAAATAATTGGTCATAGGGTGATTCCATCATCAACATGCCCCATGCTTCTCAACATCTTCTTTGCCCCTCCTGCCAAAGGTTGTAGCATTCTCATCCTATGCTTGCTCCTCCTTCTGGGAGATGCTCAAATGATGTCAATTACTAGCATTCTGGTCACTAATACATTATCTCTTTAGCTCAACATATCTATATCTGATGATCTGCCCATATTAAAGTGAGTCTACTATGCATACATAGTCACCAATCCATGCTTACAATCATGGCTTGCATTTTGTAGTATGTGAATGAATATGTCAGCCTTGTTCAGTGTATGACATTCATGGTCTAGACATGGAAGGACACTGTATACTTTGGAAGCTAGGTTTCATCATGATTGGGTGATTCTTGATCATCGCTAACGTTACCTTCAGGTGAAACTAATACCTGACACATAACTCACTTAGAGTTCGACGGGAAGATTCAATGGTAAATAATCTCTGTAACTCAAATGCTCTGAAGATCATCACACCACCGCATAGAAATACAGAAGCGTAGAACATTCGAAACCAGTACACTCAGGTATAACAGTTGAGAGAAGCAATTGCATGACAGCAATGAGCTACACGATTGTATTAGAATGAAAAGTTGATCGATGTTCGAAACCACCCACGCTGAGTTCGATCGCCAGCAAAATTTCACAGAAGGTCGATTCTATCAAAGTTGTGGAACTCGACAGTCTTGCCACCCCCAATCTGTATATATTTACCAGACCTAGGCGCGTTATTACCAGAATCTGGACGTCTGAAGGCAACAAGCTCCCATCCAGAGCCTCTGTTCCAGGTGTCGCTGCCTTGGACAGGTAGCGTAAACCAACCATCGTTTCCATCGCTGGTGTATTTGGATACAAAACAATCAACAGGCGACCCGGATTTGTTAACCACGAAGACTTGGGGCATCTATAGAAGAGATATGATTGGTTCAGAGTTTTTAGATTGAGAAAGGGACTTCACTTCGTAGAGTTGATAGTGAGGGAAACTCAAGTTGGGGTACTGTACAAGTCTGTTGGACGGTTTCGATTCGGCGGAATTTTATAGACCAGCTACAGATCATGCGGCTTTTCTCGGTATATGTTAAATGAGTCAGGTGCGGAAAGTTACGACAGGATCTGGTGTCTGGCATTCACACGACATTCGAGTTGGTCCAAAAAGTAACCAATGATAAGCTATAAATTATTACCTATGAATCTTCTTAGCCACAAAGAATGGCTTATTGATCAAAGAGAACGACCCTATATTTCAAGGGAGTGCTTCGTGGTGTTCGCTAGCTGATAGAACGGGGAACACATGATTCGACGGACCAGCTCACCTGATAATGCTACCAGGTGGGACCTTTGTTTGATTCACATGCTGGCCTAATAAGACCCGTTTCCTCACTTGCGCTCATTGGAGAAATAATACAAAAAATACCATTGAAACTTTGTTGCAATTCTTGAGAAGAGGTTCGGCATATTCTTGGGCGTTAGTTACTGGCTCTTGGCGTCTCTCGTCGACATCTCCAGTGATGTCAACCGTTGATCACCATCACTCCCACATCCCTTCCTGCTGTTTCCCTTCCTAATCCGCTCTTCTCTTCGTCGCTTCCCACCTTCCCTCCTGCTCAGGCATGACAAGTGACTGAAATAGCATAGCCTAAAATTAAATAGTGTGGAAGGAGGCGGTATAAGCTTTCTTAGAGTTGCAAATAGATGTAAACAAGATGTGAAATACTGATGACATAGCTAACGATACATCCTTCCTACTTCCACCATCTCTGTATAACCAGTACCTTCTGATACGCGAAGCACGATGCAAATAAAATGTCAAGTACATCACGCTCAAAAGGAGAACCTGACCAAGAATTCACGTAGTCTTTTACTGAGTATGTTCAGCTGAAGATTAGGACTGACGGCGGACTCGGTGGTAGTATAGCCAAGCCGGCAAAGATCAAACGAGTTATATCTTTACACGACCCCCTCAATTATTTCCAAATCAAGGCATGGCCAAGGTATATAAGTCTTGAGATGAGTCAAGGACATTATCACGTTGGAAGAGGAGATCACAGAACTCAGACTTTACGAGGACAATTAGGAAGAGATCGACCATGGACTATGATAGTTGTTATGAGCATGATGCATAGTCTCTAAAGTTATGAAAATGGAGAATTCAGCATCAACGGATGCAATCAATCAACACTTTTGATCAGATATAGATGGAGTGACTATACTCATATTCGAACTTACCCCTCATCCCAACACCTCCAGAAATGAAGAGGAAGCGTAGGGAAGCGTACAGAAGTGTATGAAATCTGACAGAGCGTAGGGAAGCGTAGGGAGGCGTACAGAAGCGTATGAAAATCTGAAACACGCTTCAGTACGCTCCTACGCTCCAGTGTACGCTCGAATCACTATGCCCGTCAGTATACCCCAGCCACCGAACCGCTATTCCTAATCGTCCCAAGTACAATCTCCACATTCAAATTATCAGCCAATCTCGACACAAACTGACACTCGACCGGCAACTGCTGATTCAACAAACTCGAGTAATACTGCAATCCTTGACGACTCGTGATAACCACTCCTTCACCAAACGTATCATACTGCGGTCGTCCAGCACGATCGAGCATCTGGAGTACGTCTTGTGAAGGTTGACCCAACAACCTTTTTCCAGGTTGTAGATTTGAGTTCCCTTGATCATGACTGTATGCGCGGGCGAGTTGACACCCCGTGCGAATGTGGCAGTACAAACGAGAACTTGGACGTGGCCTTCGGCGAAGAGATCCTCGACGAGTGTACGATCTTCACGTGACATTCCGGGGAGTTAGCGAAACCGAAGGGGGTCGCGGAGGTTTCCGTCTCTACAATTCCGGAATTCTTCAGTCAGAGTCTGGACTAATTACCCGACACAAATCAGCTTAAAAGCCCAACGCAAATACGAGAAACAAACGTACTATCCGGATCCTGCAATTCCAAATCCTGCCATGCGAAAGGATCATTTATGTAGCCAACATGATCAAACTCGGGATCGTCACAGAAGGGAATGAAGGGAAGAGGGTTGAGGTCGTCGGCTATGTAGATGCTCCGACGGAGGGGAGCGGTGGATGAGTATGCTGGATATGGGGGGAGGAATGTTGAGTCGTCGGGGCCTTTGACGATGGTCGTGAGGACAGGGAGGGTGTAAGTGGTGGAAGGTTTTAGATTGTCCACTGGGATTTAGAGATGGAACCGAAGTAGATGAACCGAAACCTCGTTCTGCAAGTTCCCCTGAACAGAGTCTGCGCATCTTGGAGAGTTCAAAGACATGGATCAACCATACAATGAAAATTGACGATGAAAATAGCACGAGCCAAGGTACTGGGGTTGTGGGTGGAGCGAATGAGAGGAAGGCGAGAGGAAGAGACGGGCGTTACAGGATATGGTGCAAGCGCGTGATGCACCTTCCCAGTTCAGTGACACGGAAGGACCTACGTGAGCGAAATGCCAACTCTGACCTCCTCGAGCCTCATCGGTGATTGACATCCTTATTTCCTGAACACCCTTCATGCATCAGCATGATCAAAGACGGCGAGAAATACGAGGCTGAGTGGACCATTAGTTCACTGTCCTTCAGGCATCATTGGGCACCTTGTGTTTCGTTAATTTTTATGGGCCTTACACTAGAAGATTAAATCAGTGTCGTGATGAGGTGAGAGTTGAGGAGTTGTTAAGCTGAACAATAAACTACATAGCGACGGCTAATATACATTCTGATTTCCTATTGTCTTTAACATGACGTCAAGGATTCGCGAGAATCAACTGACGAAGCATAAACGCGAAATTAAACATGGTAGAATGAAGATCGGAGTTGGACGACTCAGGCAGAGACACGCGACTTCGATTCGTGAGATGGAGGGTTACGAGAGTTTTGTAAAATCTCCTCCAACTCTTCAATTATTCTTTGACTTTTTTGTCGGAGAGGAATGCATATTGGGAGAAGAGGTTACTGAACTGTGAGCAGCTAGAAGAACTGAACACATACACAATCTCCATGTTTAATGGTATACCTAGTTCCGAGTTCACCCTGGAGAAAGGTCTTTAACCGGCGGGTGTTAAGCGACAGTATCGACAATGAGACAGGAAATATCGGCTTCAACCTCAACGTCAGAGACGCGATCGCATACATTGAATGACGGTGCGCCGAAAAGTAATGACGATGTTTGACTCTAGGCCGACATTGATGGAGACATGACACTGTTGGAAGGAGGGAGGGTTTGGTACTGTCTCCGTCAAACGTGCATTGCTTAAGACAACGGCTAGAAAGACGGTTGATCATCACTCAGGCCGTCGTTGCTATCAGGTTGTCCAACATTGCGGCCCTTCATAGTCGACCTGAGACACCGCTACTTTTGTGCAATTCCCAAGCTCAGGTCAGGTCAGACTCTGGATATTTAATCGCTGTCAATGCCACTACCTTCTTCACAATCAATGATTGGATGGTGGACTCTACAGCTCACGTCCAACTAGAGACTTCACGGCAACATTGAAAGACCTACTTAGTAGGATCGCAATTTGTTCTACACGGCACCTTGGGGCAAAGAAAGACAGGACTCGTAACATACCGTGCGTAGCAGCGGCCCGCTCACGCAAGTGAGAATACAGCTCACGATAAGAAATGGAATCTTGCAGTTCTTAAGCTTATATGGCGCACGTGATCGAATATCCTCCGGCTATGGTTTTCAACATCAGCAAAATGGTCGGCCGATCATGCGCCATCGTAACTAGAGAATGAGAATTGAGCACGATTTTAATGTTCAGGAAATACAGTGCGGAACATTATAATAGCAAACAATTGTGTACTGGGCGTTGGAACACATTGAGAACGATTATAACTTGCGATTACCATAAATAGTCATGGGCCTCGCTGGACTTATGATATTTCTGACACCATCCACTGCTGTCCAAGTAGTCGACCTTGGCTGAGTGACCGTGGGAACGCGTGCCTTCAGCACATTGGGCCCCTGATTGCGAAGGCCTGCCGTTCTCTTTCCGTACTACCTCCCAACTCCCTCATCGCTACGAATACCTTTGACGCTACCTTACCTATATGCTCGTCCTCCAGGAAATAGCTTGCTGTGACCCCATACCTCATATTTTCTCGGTATCGAGGTATGCCTTCCTTGTGGTTTTTTGCTGATTATATGCGCATATATGCACTGTCGTTGCCCTTCGGGTCTATGCGTGTGATGCACCGTGCGGCGCGTGTAAATCTTTCGTTGAGTATATGCTCATACGGTGCGCTGCAACTCCAATAACGTTCATGCTGATGAGTAGACAGATTGTATTTCTTGCACAAGGAGAAATTGCCTTTGCCTCCAACCGCGTGTTCCAAGGGTTGGTAGATGACCGGTCAGAAATCGCGTCAACATGGAGATGATGTCTCGGAGAAGGATGCACGGGCTGGGTGATTGGTATGAAAGAATCTGCCCCTTTATCTCTCTACCTTACCGTACCGCATGTGTATGTTGAAAAGAATACATTGGTTTCTCTTGTTATTTTATTTGCCACAACGTACACTAAATTTCCAATTGTTGTGGATTACGAGAGATTGGCGATGGTTACAATAATCTCGAGAAATTAAGGCTGGGTATAATATTAAGCACGAAGTATAATCAACCTCAATTGTGAGACCTCGGTTAGGACGCGTTGTAACTAAGGTATAAATTTGCTGATGAAATTACATCCATGGCGCCGCGCTCTCTCAATCCCCTGACTCTTCTGACGGCCGCTTTCCTTGCAGAGAATACCCGAAGACAACTCCCAAGAAATGGCGTTTGTCTTTGAGAGGAGCTCAAGGCGATCGATTCTAAGGTCCTAGCCACTGCAATGGGAAGTGATGAGCTCCCAGAGGAACCTCTTCTCTCGACTTTTGAGGAGGGCTTCGGATGCTTCACCGCTGCTGCAGTCAACAGTTCGCTAAATCAATATCAGTTCGTCCACAAGGTGAGTGTGTGCGAGCTTCCTTGCCTCAACCCGGTTTGATCATTTATTACAGCTGGGTTTGGCTGTGTCCTCCTCTGCGTGGCTCGCACTGTGAGATTCCATCAGGTTTTCGCTGTGTTGAAGAAACCTTTACCTCGAAACAGGGACAACTCAGTGGAGACTAGAACTTTTGTCGTCATGAAGCTCCTGACTGCGCATGCCACTGCACAGATCGCCCTAGGCCATTCACCGGAATATGACGTGTTCCGCAAGGTCGAGTCTACCAACCCCAGGAACCCTGGATTCAATGACTGCTTGACCCTCCAAAGATGTTTCACCGCTGAGAGTGAAGCCGGCGGTCACATATGCTTCGTGACGGAGGCCTTGAGCTCAAACCTACAAAAGCCTAGACAGAGCCGGTTCCCCTGCCTGTTACCAAGCGCATAACAAAACAGGTTCTTCTTGCCCTGGACTACTTCCATTTCGAATGCGGATATATCCACACTGGTGAGTCTGGCTCTTCGATGATACTTAGCCATTCCAATGACCGCCTGTTTCTGCTAAGATCTCAAAGCCGACAACATCCTTGCATCAACTCTTCCACCGGCAAATTCTTGAGTCCAAAAATACGTCTAGACAAACGACCCCACCGTCCATGGTCCTCCGCTGCACCTGAAATCATCAGATGTGCCTCTCGTCCTTTCACGTTCGCAACCACTACCATATTTTGAACTGGGTGGAACGCTTGAGAATATCTCGGTGTGTCTGGTGGATTACGGCCAAGGAGAGCACTCCATGCCTTTTACTCAATCATCCTGACAATGTATCAACAACAACTCCCACCGCCAAGCCTGTGAGAGGTGATTTTTGTCAACCACCCACTGTCCGCGCCCCCGAGGTCACCCTCAAATATAGTTGGTTGTCTGGTACAGAACGCCGGGTGCCTATACTGCTCAGCTGAGACTGGATGGATTCTAGTTGTTTCAGCTTCTTACCGAACACCATCTCTTCGGCCAGGAACATGAGTATTCACATGAACCTCATTTGCAGCACATAAAAAATGTTTGGGACTGTTTCCACCTGAACTCCTCAGAGATTGTGAGGATCGGGAGAAATACTTTGATGACAAAGGCGAGTACACCTCATCTTTAATCACCAGATCCCTTCGACTGATGTGTTTTCATCTAGGTGCGCTTCTTCATACGAACAGCGACTTTCAGTTAACCCCCTTTGAAGACTGTTTTCAACACCTTAAAGTCTTGGATGAAGATGAGATTCCACGTGCTGCAGATTTCATACGAAAATGCTTGACGTTTGATCCAAGGTTACGACCAATTGCGCAAGAGTGACTAGCTATAATGATTCTGGGTTGTCATGTAACACTGTGGCTACTTCGTTCACGAATCACTTGATCTTTTCTCATTTCCCACCACTCTATTTATTCCTCGCTTACCACTCACTATCCTCATACGATGACCACTCACTTATCAGATGTCTGGGTGCTATGAAGAGAGGTAGCCTCTCCCAAGACAAAAATTAAGCAAGCGCAGTCGAATCGAAGAACTGCTGGGCTTTGTAACTAGAGGAGATGATGCAGAAGACCTTGTCCTTTCTCACACGTCCAGGACCACCGATACCATACCCAAAATCCGCCGCATTCATCCGAAAGGCTCCCGTAACTGCCTCGTCCTCACTCGCCGCCATCTCCTCGAATGCCTGGAACCCCTTCTGCACATCCCCTCAAAATTCGTCAATAATGGTGTTTGAATGGTCCAAGAACATTTCGAATTAGGCTATTGAACACATATTTTGCATGAGACTCGGTGAGGACCAGTACCGATCGCAACACCAGAGGATAATGGTGAGACAACGGAAATCGTTGCCTCGAGAGTAGTCCCGTGCGAGAGGTGAGAGCGGGAATGTCGTCTTCGAAGGTGGATTGGAGGTGACGGATGAAGTTGGTGCAGGGTGATTCGAGGAAGGCAAGTTTTCCGGCGGGGGTTAGCGCCATCCCAAGTTGTATGCGCCGGGAAGAGAGTTAAGACCCAGAAAGTGGATGGGAGAAGTGAGAGAGACATACATAGAAGATCTCTCTTTAGTTCTCGTCATCTAGATCACCATATTGCACGCATACAACTTGTTTAGTATTCGCAGATAGGCATCTGTATTTCTCAGGGAGGGACATTCGGAGCAGGTATTGATGTATGTGGCATAATAAATCATCAAGCTATTTCTCATTTTATAGATGCAGACTTGATGAATCAACATTGATCCCGCGGGCCGCCAGCTCCCTTGTCAAAAGCATCACATATGATGTTGAGTTGGACGACGAGCAACTGGGCACCATTTATTGCCCCAGTATGACTATAAAATTTTACCACTTTTCTACCCGGGATTTTCTGGTGGATAGCAATCGATCTGTGTCATTTTACACGGACATACAGGCCAGCAACAACTTCATTTTCAGGCAATGTTTCAACTTAATGGCTTGCGTATTAAACAGTGACAGTGGCAGTGGAGCTCGTGGCAGTGCTATATTACAGAAAGAAGTAATTACAGGTAGACATCACATTCAACTCACTCAGATCTAGTAGTTAAAAGCGCTGAAGAATATGCAAGATGCATAAGCACTACTCAAGTGGTGACTCCATATCCAGCTGCCTGTAGTTCAAAGATGGCATGTTCCAACATATTTGCAGAGGCACCGCCCGGGTCGAGGGTCTTCCTGTCCTCCATATCTTGGTAGAACTTGTCGATAAAGATTTGAACCCCGGATCTCACACAAATAAGGAGAGAAATCAATAGACAGATACCAACTGGGCTATTGTGTCACTTATAAAGGCTTATAAGTAGATAATTAATGAGAGAGAGTATGAGGGCTTTTCTGTGAGAAAATACCTCATGCCCATGTAAGAAGGTGACTAACAATAGTTTCAATTATTAAATGGCCGAAACAGGAGGAAATAAATTTTTCATTCAAGTATTCTTTACAAAGTGAGTCACCAGCCCAAGAGAACTACTTGAACTGGGGCATCCAAGTATGTTGATGACTAACTAGGAAGAAGCAATATATATATAAAATTAACCAGTGTCTCTATGGCTATGTAGTCTAGTGGTTAATTTACTGGCATTCTGACTTCCGGCCTCGTGTTCAATCCTCACTTATTACTGTTTTGGGCGCTTAAATGATCAATCTTATCTAATCTAGTAGGATAAATCCCAAGATTAATCTAGCCACTACTCCAGCTATAGTCAGTTGGGATTAAATCCAGATTAATGAAGTCGATGCATGTTCCAACATATTTGCAGAGGCACCGTCCGGGTCGAGGGTCTTCCTGTCCTCCATATCTTGGTAGAACTTGTCGATACATGCAGCTGCTCCTGATAAATGAGCTACCTTGGCACATGCAGCATGAATAGCGAGGTAAGTTGGGGATGGAACTGGAAGTTTCTTCGAATCAGGCGTCGTGAAAGTGACGAATTCTGGATAGCTACGTAGGAAGAATGGATCTGATGCTTCGAGCTTATATCTGTTCATTTCTTTCTGATAAATGTCATCATATGTTAGGTAGTCAAACCATTCAAGGTTAAGTTGAACCCACTGTTGCAACAAACCAAATATACAATTGATCAAAATCCATATGAAATCCAGGAACCAAGGTCATCACGTTTCCAAACGGTGGACTTTGGAACAGTTCAGTTCATCAGGAAGTTCTTCATACCCAAAGTGGTGCATGACCGCCCACATTGTAGTAGCATACTCCCGCTACACGTAGGTAATCGACATCGGGAGTTAAGAGATAAAAGTGAAAGGGGACATACTTTGGCTGAGTCCGGTTCAATGGACGAGTTAGTGGACTTGGAGAATATGTGTGCACACTGCGTGGATTCCCCCCTCGCGCTGGGGTCCAAATCAACCATCTCCTTCAGCTCTTGGATCATCTTTACCGAGTGCGTGTCGTATTTCCCAGTCACGACGCAACGATATCCATCGCGCACAAGGGCCTGATGAGAAATCAATGAGCGATGATATTTCTTTGAATCAGGCGTCGTGAAAGTGACGAATTCTGGATAGCTACGTAGGAAGAATGGATCTGATGCTTCGAGCTTATATCTGTTCATTTCTTTCTGATAAATGTCATCATATGTTAGGTAGTCAAACCATTCAAGGTTAAGTTGAACCCACTGTTGCAACAAACCAAATATACAATTGATCAAAATCCATATGAAATCCAGGAACCAAGGTCATCACGTTTCCAAACGGTGGACTTTGGAACAGTTCAGTTCATCAGGAAGTTCTTCGTACCCAAAGCGGTGCATGACCGCCCACATTGTAGTAGCATACTCCCGCTACACGTAGGTAATCGACATCGGGAGTTAAGAGATAAAAGTGAAAGGGGACATACTTTGGCTGAGTCCGGTTCAATGGACGAGTTAGTGGACTTGGAGAATATGTGTGCACACTGCGTGGATTCCCCCCTCGCGCTGGGGTCCAAATCAACCATCTCCTTCAGCTCTTGGATCATCTTTACCGAGTGCGTGTCGTATTTCCCAGTCACGACGCAACGATATCCATCGCGCACAAGGGCCTGATGAGAAATCAATGAGCGATGATTC
>KQ962621.1:41738-53562 GCA_001563735.1 Leucoagaricus sp. SymC.cos
TATATATTCACTAGAAATCTATTAAAACTTGAATTTATGATGAGATAAAAGCCAAATAGAGATAAATATCATACACTTATCATACTTACCATAGTCCTGTATCTCCACACCTCTGTACTCTTCTGCACCTTTACTACACCTTTGTTATACCTCCTGTACAGCATCATGCATCTATACCTGCACTCTACAGCATCTGTGTTATGACCTTAAGAGCTAACTCAGGTTGCAACATTGGCAAAGGCTTGAGGGCAATCAAGGGAAAAGTACAATTGGTAAAGTGTAAGGAATACAGTGCTCTACCTAAGGTATTTATACTAGGGGTACAAGGTAACACAGAGTACACAGGAATAGGAAATACAAAGTAACACCAGGTAGTAGAAAAAAACTACTACAGTCCATGAAACTATCCAGAGTAATCTACCCAGAGTCATAACATCACCTCCTTCTCAGAGTTCATATCCTCATGAATAGGCAACTAATGTAAAAGTCCTTCTAAGATAGAACATAATAATGGAAGAGATACCCAACAGGAGTAACAGTAGTTCTTTTGTGAAGAAAGAGATACATCTTGTGGATGGTGCATGTACAGCAGGAAGAGGTGTTGATAGATTACTTTTATCCTTTGATGATGAATTATGAGAGGTCCTTCTTGGCTTGTGCAATCACAAACTGGGTGTGATGTTTGTTGCAGCCAATAAAGAAGGGGATATTGTTGGGACCTCCTTTATAGATGGTAATATGACTGGTTTTGAAGCAAGCCTGGGTGTTGGCATAATGCTGCAAGAATTCATAGACTATCTGGGACCAGTAGTCATTATCACTTTCTCCATGTTTCCATAAGGTGTAGAATTGATTAGGAGTGATGAAGTAGGTAGAGGTGGATATCTTGAGTGAGTCAGCATCTTGGTGCTGAAGGAACTTGTGAAGGGCATAGGCATCTTCAATGGCTGCAGGCCCTATCCTACTATCAGTAGGGGTGTCATTGGAATTGTAGTCATCCATTTCAATTTCTTGCTCTCTGGCTATGTCTGTTGGTGGTTCAGTGGGGTCTTCAGTTGTAGCAGGGGCTGGGGAAGTGCATTTGCCAGTAGGGAGTGGAACAGGATATGAGTCAGTTCATGCATAGGACTGGGTGACCTCAGCAATATGGTTGATGATAAACTGTTCTCCAATGTTGTTACATTCATGGAGATATTCAGCAAGAATACATTGGAGTGAGTGTGCCTTGGGCACAAGATGTGCAGTGTAAGCATAGTGAAGAGTGGCTGAGATATGTTCAATGAAATCCTGGGCATCTGACCCACAATGGCTTCCAGCACACAATTCAATAACATTTCCTTCCAGGTCTGCTAAGATTGTGGCAAGACTATGTGCAGATTCTACAAAAGACTGGAGTTGTTCTTCCAGTATAGCGAGGGCATTGATAGAGTGGGTGAGATCATTATAGAGATATAGTGAGTCTCAGAGAACCTGGTTACATAGTTCAACTTCCTCCATGTCGACACATCCTATGTCTGACATTGTCATTTTTTTGGTTGGTTTAAAGGCTAGTGGCTTGACTTTGGCTGTGGTGCATTTGGCTGCTTGGAGGGTAGTGGGCAAGGGAGCTTCAGATTTCTTGGAGGTCAATGAGGGAGTTGTTGCAGTTGGGTAAGGTTTGATGAATGACATTGCAATCAATGGAGTAATTGTATTCAGCAGTGATGATGGAGGCAGTGATAACAATGATGAGAGCAGTAGAGGCAATTGCAAAGATAGTGATGTAGACTTGTTTGGGAGTGACTAGTACTGGAGTGATAGCCAGGTTGTGTTGACTGGGTCTGTGGTCCTTGACATGGTTTTTTATATGATTTTCGAGTTTCATCCCCCTCCCCAATTAGGTTTGCTCTGAGAACCTATCAAGGTATTCCTGGATTGCCTCCTCTGTGTTTCACAGATAGGACTTGGGTAACCACTGATCTTCTTTATCATCATAGCCCTTCCAGTGAACCAGATACTGGACCCCTCTACTCCATTTTCAGTGAGCTCAGATTTCCTCTACTTCCCATTCTTTCTCAGCATTGATCAGGTTTGGTGGTGGAGGTGGAGGTTGCTGTTAGATCAAAAACTCAGGTTTTCTCACTGGTGATAGGAGTATCTCATTGAAGACATTGTGGATAATCTACTGAGACAGTAACTTGAGCTGGTATGTTCCATTCCCAATCACCTCTGAAACAGGAAAGGGTCCATATCTCCAGTAATCCAGCTTCTTGCTTGGGTGACTTGTCTTGATGTTGGATACTTCTAACCATACACTATCTCCCACTTGGTAATTTTGGGCATCCTTTCATTTTCTATCATATGTAATCACCATACTCTTCCAGTGTTGTTCCATGCTGTTTGCAGTGATCTCCCATGCTTTGTTGAGATTATTGACAAATTCCTCCACCACTGGTGCTGGTGATGATGTCATGGTGATTCTCTTCCATAGGTGTCTTCCATAATTCAAGTAGAATGGGGAGTGATGCATTGCCAAGTGTTGCTTGTCATTGTAGTGAAATTCCACTACTGCAAGCCACAATGTCCAATCATTCTATTTATAGCTGACATATTTCTATAGGAAGTTCTTGACTTCTTGATTGATCCATTCCATCTGCCCATCTATTTGGAGGTGATATGCTGTCAACAGGGCCCATGTGATCCCAAGTGCTTTACATAAACCTTCTATAAACTTTGAAGTAAACTGTGGTCCTCAATCACTGATGATCTTTCTTGGCAATCCATGCAGGCTCCTAAACCAGCCACATTGTGTCGAGCTAGGGGGTCAAAGTCTGAGTGGATATAAGTTTTGTAGTTATTTGTGATGGGAAGAATACATAAATATGTACAAACCATGTTAAGCTCCTCATAACTCGACAGAGCGGCTGGCACAAATGGTGCTCAGTAATGCTGGTCAGGGTTCAAAAACCTTAGTCTAGGGTTCAGAAATCTACCTCGTTGGCACTATTTCTATCTAATTATAGTCCTATCTCTTAATTATCCAAAGGGTTTGTCACGAATGTGTCACATTTGGGATCTATCGCGATCGACAAGATTGTGCTTGATCCCCAACCTCTCGATGCTCGATAACACTGCTGGAACCCGACTTTCCTCTACATCTACCGAGGATTGGACTGTGGAGAGGATCCGTGCACTTATTGAGAGCTATTTTCATAAGCGGCCGTGCTGGTACCAGATCAAAGTTGCTCAGGCTCTGTTCAAGAGAAGACATGTTATTGGTTGTGCGGCCACGGGTGCAGGAAAAACACTTTCATTTTGGATAGCCTTGCTCATGGCAAGGGCTGATGGCCATGAGAGGACCGCCTTCGTGGTCACCCCATTAAACCTGCTAGGAAAGCAGAATGCGGATATGCTTATGAAGGTGGGAATTTCAGCTATTGCTGTGAGCTGCGAGAATGCTGATGATCAAGTATTTAAGGTGTTGTTTAGATGATTAAGATTTGAATAATCCATATATCTCATTCGAAGACTTACAGGAGATCGAGACCAGGAAATATACCACTGTTGTTATCAACCTGGAAATCCTAATGCAAGACTCGCGTGTTGAAAGGCTCTGGAAAAATCGAAAATTTGTATCTCGGATCACGTACTTTGTGTTTGATGAAGGCCATTATGTGACTCAGTGGGAGGGATTTCGAGAGGCATACTGTAATATTGGGACACTGCAGTACATAGTACATCCTCTGTTGTCTTCCATGCAGTGGCATGTAAGCCAGTAGTTTTCTTTGTCAGATTATGTATCTGTTCAGTGTAGATTTTGCATGCCTGGACTATGACCCATTTGCGTGCCTGCACCTGAAAATCCCTGAATTCTAGAAGGGAATCGAGGATGCTGTCAAGGTTGTTGCTGATTTCGGAGATATGGAATGGGTGGTCAAGCGGGCTCGAAAGAATGGTTGATATGAGTGTATGAACTGAAATTTTAGAGCTAGCAAACACTGAGAGTATCTGGTTCAAGGGGGTTGCCATTCTGTTCTCATAATCAGACATGCTGAGAGTATATATATGACTTGGGAGAGCCTGTGATAATCGAGCACGACTGGCAGACAGCAGTTATCTCACTTGCTATATTTGGTTGTCATGCTAAGACCCTTGATTGCTCAACTAATTAGACAGAAATAGCGCCAATGAGGTGGATTTCTGAACCCTAGACTAAGGTTTTCGAACTCTGACTGGCATCACCGAGCACCATTTGTGCCAGCCGCTCTGTCGAGTTATGGGGAGCTTAACACGGTTTGTACATATTTATGTATTCTTCCCATCACAAATAACTACAAAACTTATATCCACTCAGACTTCGACCCCCTAGCTTGACACGACACTGCTGGTTTAGGAGCCTGGCAATCCATGTAGTTTCTAGATGTGGTCCTGATATAGAATGGCTAGCTGTTCTGCTGTCAGAGATGTAGAGGTGGGTAGGATACATATCATCTTGCTGAAACAATCCACCATGACTAAAATAGCATTATGTCCATCAAAAGGAGGTAAGGGTCTAATAAGATCTACTGAGATTTCTTTCCATGGGTGTGTTGGAACAGATAGGGGATATAGTGGTGCTATTTTTTGCTCTCAATGGATTTGTGTCCTCTGGCAAATGTCACAACCTCCTACAAATCTCTTCACATCTTACCTCATACCAGGCCACCAGAAGTCTCTTACTAAGACATCTAGTGTGTCATGGAATTCTTGTATAATTCATGACTGTAGGTCATCTCCCAGTGGTATATAGATCCTTCCTTGATACTGAACTAATCCATCACTTTCCCTAAACCCTTTGGAGAGGTTTTTGAATCCTTTTGTTACCTTGGTTTCTTGGATTTTGCAGTTTTGGACCTGCTGCTCAATGTCCATGCCAATAATAACCTTGAAACATGCTTTCTGTAGTAGAATGATGGGAATGGTGGTTTCATCCATAATATTTACCCTTTGTACTAGGTTCTTCAGGAAGGTGACTTCCTTGTCATCTTCCTTCCAATCAGGTTTGTTGCAGTGAGAGAGAATGTCAGCTTTTGTGTTGGTCTTGCCAGAGATATGTCTAATAATGAAGTTGTAGTCCTCTTATTTGAGATACCATTGCATCTGTCTCCCATTGAGTTTTTGTGGCTCCCTAAAATACTTTAGGTTCTTGTGGTCCATCCAAACTTCAAACATTTCCTGTGCATTCAGGAGGTATTGCCACCAGACTTGTAATGACTCCATGATAGCGAGGAGTTCCTTATCATAGATCTCATAATTTTGCTCTGCTGGGCTCATAGTATGTGACATAAATGCTATTGGGTGCCATTTGTCATCCTGTTCTTGGGATAGAATGGCACTTATGGCATATCCTGATATATCAGTTTCTACTTGGAATTTGCCATCTGGTTGAGGGAGGGTCAATACAGGTTCTTTGGTGATGTGTTGTTTCAGCATGTCAAATGATTTTTGTTTATTGGGTCCCCATTTCCAGTCTGTTTTGCCCTTGAGGGCATTGAGTGGTCCTGTGATGTTACTGAACCCTTCTATGAATCTACAATAGAAGTTGATGAAGCCTAGGAAGCTTTCCACTTCTTTGATGTTAGAGGGAGTGTTCCAGTTCCTGATGGCCTTGATCTTCTGTTGTTCCATCTCAACTTTCCCATTTCCCACTTCAACCCCTAGAATTGGCACTTTTGATACTTCAAATTCACACTTGGATCATTTGAAATACAAGTTGTGTTTGGCTGCAATTTTCAGAAATCATAGAGTCCATTCTTGAAGTTCCTTCTCTGACTGGGCAGAGATGACAAAATCATCCATGTAGTTTGTCAAAGTGCCATCATGGATCATCTCTCTAAAGATGGTAGTCATCATTCATGAGAAGGTAGCAAGAGAGTTGCATAGGCTGAAGAACATAACTGTGGGTTCAAATAGTCTGCAATTGGTCAAAAAGGCTGCTTTCCATTCATCTCTGTCTTTGATACAGATATTATTGTAGCCCCAAATGATGTCAAATTTGTTGAAAACCTTGGCATCCTTGAGTTGATCTACCACTTTGCTGATAAGGGGGATGGGCATTTTGTCCTTGACCATATATTGATTAATTTTCTGATAGTCTTGTACTAATTGTTTTGATCCATTCTTTTTGGGAATGAAGAAGCATGGGGCAGTATATTGTGATTTCGAGACCTATATCCTTCCTGATTTCAGATTTTCATCTATAAAGGTATTGAGTTCTTCTTCCTTCAGAGTTATGAGATATGTCTTTGTCTGAAGTTCTGAAGGTGTATTTTCCATTAGTTTGATTTTGTGGTCCCATTGCATATGATAGGGGAGTCTGTTGAAATTGGTTTTGTTAAACAGGTGGGTGTACTCCTTCATGTAGGTTGGTAAATCAGTGGCCATGGTCAGATCTAGCTGTTTCTCTTCTTCTTCATCCAATTCCTGTGTTTGAAGTTTTTGAATATGGGGTTCAATACATATATCATGGTGAGGGATGTTGCAACTGGGGGGGACCTTGTAAATTTGATAATACCATTCTTCCAATTGATCTCCGGGTTATGGTAAGTCAGCCAATCATGTCCTAGAAACATATCTGCAGAGTCCAATGTTGTGACTACTGCTTTGATTTGTTCTTGGTGGCCATGGATGTCAAATGTGATATCAGCATAGTGGGTGATGGGTTTATGACCACTTGGGGTACCATCTGCATTGAAAACTTTGAAAGGGGCATTGATTGGCTTTACTGGTATCTCTAGTTCTTGGATTTTATCTTCCAATATGCATGTATGAGTGCATCCTGAGTTGATGAGGGCTTTGACCTTTGCTTGTTGGTTTACCGTGGGGGTGGTGAGGAGTTTGCACTGAGAGTTTCATCATTGGGGAATAATATATTGTGAAGGCTGTGAAACAGAAACTCTATGCTTATAGGCTCGAAAGTTTATGTGTCTTGCTTTGAGTCTTCTACAAAACCCTCCTCATTTGTTTTCTTCTCTTTCTCTGGTGTTCTGTTATGGTTCTGAAGCTTGGCTTGTTTTGTTGCAGGGCTCTACAGTACTTGGAGATATGGCCAAATTTGCCACAATTAAAGCATTGAGGTTTGTTGGCTAGAGCATGTGTGGTCATTGGCTCTGTACAGTTCTTTGCAATGTGACCAAATTTGCCACAACTAAAGCATTTGGGATTTCCCTTGTCAATATAGTGTGGTGTTTGGGATGTTATACATCCAATCTCCATAGGTTGTCCTCATCCTCCATATGTGACACTGCTGCCTGTGAGGTGTTGTCACTTCAAGTCAGCAAATTTGTATCCTTTCCCTATGGTATTGATGGATGTCATCCATTCAATGTAAGGGGTTGGTTGGTAATCAGTAGGATATCCCATAATGGTTTTAATGACATTGGGGCAAACATGTTTCTTTAGTAAAAAGAGAGCATGGCCATCATCTATATTGGCTTTGCATTTGAGGACTTCAAATTCGATTAAGAAGTCTTAGATGTGTATCCTTCCCTGCCTGAATTCTTCAATTTTCCATTCCACTTCTCCTGACCCCATTCCATCTGCAAACCTGTTTTCCAATTCCTTGGCCTAATTATCTCAATTAAAGGTTGCTCACCACTCTTCTTTTAACATATCCTTCATTGTGATGGATGCAAATGACCCTGCTGTTCCTCCTTTCATCCTGGCAAGTACTACTGTAACTCACTGTCTGTTGTTGGTGATATTATTTCCTGCAATGTAGAGTAGCATGCTCCTCCACCAGTCTTCTCATTTTGTCCTTGTTCCGTCAAAGTATCCTGGTTCAGGTAAAAAGGATTTGGTTTGGGTTTGTATTATGGTCTGTGAAACTGGTTGTGGTTGCATATCCATTCCTTCATGTTCTTGAGACATTTCCAAGCTGTTTGATTCTTCTGATGTTGACTGTCTGTTAATGTTGAGTGATCCTAGTGCTTCTGATAGATGTTCTATTTCTTGAGCAGATTCTCCTTCTACTTCTTTGTGTTCTGACTCTGGTTTGGGTTCTTCTTCATCTGTCTCTGTTGATGATTCTTCTAGTGTCTCATTGTCTCGTTCTTCCTGTAATAGCTGCTGTATGTATTCTTCATCTGCCAGTTGCTCAGCTATGCTTGCTGCTAATGCTCATTGTTGTTTTCTTCTAGCAGGATCATCCTCTTTGTAGGACTGATGTCATTTATGCCTTTGTTCCATTTGGCAAGGTGAGTTGGTGATGTATTACCAAATGTTATGACCTTAAGAGCTAACTCAGGTTGCAACATTGGCAAAGGCTTGAGGGCAATCAAGGGAAAAGTACAATTGGTAAAGCATAAGGAATACAGTACTCTACCTAAGGTGTTTATACTAGGGGTGCAAGGTAGCACAGAGTACACAGGAATAGGAAATATGGAGTAACATCAGGTAGTAGAAAATAACTACTACAGTCCATGAAACTATCCACAGTAATCTACCCAGAGTTATAACAATCTGTACTTACATTCTACAGCAATAACTACTACATCCTGCTACAACAACTCCTGCACTATAGGGTGACATCATATATATAGTGTTATGACTCTGGATAGTTTACTCTGTCTAGGACTCATAGACTGTGGTGGACTGTAGTATTTATTTTCTTTCTACTCTGTCTTTACTCTGCATTACTCTAGTCTATTAGTATATAAGTATCTTAAGTAGAGGATGTATTTCTTATACTTTACTAATTGTACTTTTCTCTTGATTATCCTCAAGCCTTTGCCTATGCTGTAACCTGAGTTTATTCCCAAGGTTTTAACATATAGCCCTTCAGTATAGTAAGTTTGATGCTGTACATTTATATTTCTTTACTATATAAGTATTAGTAAAATGACATCAGGAATATACAGTGACTACATCCCTCCTTGACCTCTTACTACTACTTTTCTTTTTGGGATAAAGTGGGTTGAGATTATCTTGAGTGATGCTCAACTGCCTTTAGGCTTTCTTTGCTGATCTTAACTAGTCAGCAACACTTTGCAATGACTTTCAGGTTATTATTGCTCTTTACTTCTGCTCTTTCAAGCTAGCTAGTTCTTATGGTAGCTCTACTATTATAGAGTTATCCTGACCTCCTTTGGAGTTCTCCAAGGCTGGTGGCAGGTTTTTTTATCCTGCTAGTCTTCTCTATCTCCTCTGTATTGCTTTGGCAACACTATTTCATTTGTAGCTAGTTCTCTGATCTTGCAACTCTTTTGGTATTTGTTTCAACTTTTGCCTCAACCTCTTACTAGAGTTCTACTACCTGGGTTTTGGGATTCCACAGGCTCTCTAGACCAATCCCTTCTTAACCTCTTACTACCATCTTCTCTTTTGGGACATGCTGGGTTGAGGTTGGCTTGAGCAATGCTCAACTGTCTTTAGGCATCTTCATCATCATTAACTCATTGACATCACTTTATGATGGCTTTTAGGTCATCACCTCTCTTTTCTTCTGATATCTGGAGCTAGCTAGTTCCTGTAGCAGCTTAGTTTTTACTAGGTTGTTCTGCTCCTCTTTAGAGTCTATTAAAGCTGGCAGCAAGTTCTTAGATCTTGCCAGTTCTCTCTATCTTCTTGTGTTGCTTTGGTAATGCTCTTTCAATTGCAGCTGGTTCTTTGATCCTACAATTCCTCTAGCACTCATTTCAACTTTTGCTATTATCCTCTTCTAGAGTTCTACTGTTATTGCTACCCAGCCTATCTAGAAGACTTAGGAGGCCTTGCCACATACTTAACCAACAAAGGTCTAGTGTTAAGTAGGGTGTAATATGCAAAGGTCAACATGCAACATATAACACTTGTACATAAGCTAACATAAGCAGAGTTTAAGAGAGTAACTAATAAGAGCTTAACTAGGATATTTAAGTGAGAGGTTTATGCATGATATAAACTAGTATATAACTTGGAGTTATACTACTGATATACTGAGCTTTATATATGAGTTCTACTATACTATCTATAGGTGATGACTTGGCTTAGGAATAGGATAAGAACTACTAGCAGTATAGAACAGAACCAAAGAGCAAGAAATGTGGTTACAAATTGATACTGGACACAGTTAGACACCAAGAAGTGTAAAGCAAGGACATACTTCATATTTGGAAGGAATCTGTACTAAATATAGAAATAAATCAGAAATAGAAGGATGAGTCAAATATAGAGTTATTAGAAGGGAAAATAGATATGTGCAGATTAAGAATGATGTCACCATCCAAATAAGGGAATAAGGTCCCATCAATCATAACATTACCTCTTTTATAAGGATTGATCTCTGTATCAATCTTATTAATGATTGAAGCATCCTTCTCTGGTAATGTTGTAGTCAGCTACTAGGTTGAAGTCAGTATGTGGGTCGACACTGAAGAAGTTGAGGATGTAATTGAGGTGCCAGTCTCAGGAGTTTGGGTAGTAGAGATTTAACTCTTTTTTTTTTTATTTAAAATTTTATAATATAGTATGTAATAGCAGTCTGTGTCCCAGGAGAGCCCAGGGGACTAAGATAAATACATGCAACCAAGCTATGACTATATATCTATTAGCCTTAGCTACCAGAGAGACTATCTATCACAACTCAGCTTCTATTTTCCAATCTTCTAGTCACTGACCAAATGAGAGGTACTTAGTCTCATGAACACAGTCCAAGGGGGTTGACCTGATAGTACCTTAGAAATGAGCATGCACTAGGCATATGAGGATGATTGATCACTAGCTGCTATAGCAGCCAGTAGTGAGAGAACATGGGGCTCCCCAGAATATGCTGGTGCTAATAAAAGCAACTGCTATGGGGTTCCCACAATGACCAGCAGAAATACAGAGGAGCAGAGCTACAACTCTGTGGAGAAGAGAGAAAAGGTGGAGAAGTGAACTCAACTCAATACTGAGAGAGGCCACCAGTAAAGTGCTAGGACTAGGGTAAGTGGGCACAGTAGATAGCCAGCCTGGGAGAGAGAAGAATGAGTCAAGCACAAAAGAGTGCTTAACAGAAATAGTGGCAGCTTATTCAGCTGAAACATGGATTTGGGGGCCATGAGAGTGACTGGGAGACATGTACAGTGACTCAAACAATTGTTCCAATGTTTGGCACTTTTTGATTGTTGGCTTAATAGCATCACAACAAAGCCAAATAAGACCAAAGTGTTAGCTGACCACTGAAAGATGCCGATCAGGGCTATGAATTGAGCTAAGGTTCAAGCAATTTGATGAAGATCTCAAGGAGATATGCTCAATTCAATTTGATTTCTCATTAGGACAATTGTTTGAGTAGGTATCAAAAATATATAAATTAGTCATTCTGGTACTTTGTATGGCCTCCCTTTGCCTTGATTACTGCTTCCAACCTTCTGGGCATGGTTTTTATTAAATTCTGACACACCGCTGGTTCAATGTTACTCCACACCTCCTCTATCCTCTCCCATAACTCTCAAACTCCTTTAGCTATTCTTGGATATTCTTGAAGCTTGGATTTAATATGTTCCCAAAGGTGTTCAATAGGATTGATGTCTGGAGACTGTGGTGCCCAGTCCACAACAGTGATATTGTTGTCCTCAAACCATTGGGAGGTTGTTTTTGAGGTGTGCTTAGAGTTATTGTCTTGCTGAAAAATGACATCTTCAGCAGCAACATCTGAATTCTCCAAGCTGGGCAGTAGGTGATCCTCCAAAATGCTTACATACTGGTCTGCATCAATCTTCCCCTCAATCTCTGCAAGTTGTCCCACACCTTCCCAATCTATATGCCCCCACACCATAATGTTTCCTCCTCTAAACTTCACTGTTTGAGATATCTCTCTACTAATCAGCCCCTCTCCAGCCTTTTT
>KQ962622.1:0-16659 GCA_001563735.1 Leucoagaricus sp. SymC.cos
CGAATAATCACTCACCCATCCATAGTCACCCAAATATCAGGAGCAATCAACTCAAGCGCCGAACAATCCACACTCGGTTCAGGCAAATTGGGTGCTACGCCACAAATCAATCAAACACGAGTCAGCCTCATGCACAGCCGAAAAGACGAACGTAGATTCGGGAAGGGGGAACTTACCATCAGGTTCCCACAACTTATTCCCATCTTCATCAAACGAAATAAACCTCGCTTGTAACGACGAAGCAGCAACAATTAAACTCGTCGAAGGATCAAACAACACACTTGAATATGCTCTTCCCCTCGGAACAGACCTCGTAGGAAGTGCATTATCGTACTGAAAATCTGGTATCCATTCCAAGAGGATAGGTCCCTATTTTTTTTGTTAGCATCGCACGAAAAAAAAAGGTGAAAAAACAAACCTCTTCAGTATACATCAAAAACTCTCCCCTACTCTCCCAAACAGAACAACTCGTAAACGCATGCACAACACTATACCCAGCTCCAAAAACCTTCACACCTCCTCTATCCGTAGACAAAATCCAACTCGGATTGTCTCCCGTAAAAAACACACCCGAATAACTCATTCCTGGAACGGGAGAGGTGGTGAAGGGTATGAATAACCTGTTGACCTTTTTTTGTTCGGCCAATATATGAGATTTTTCGCTTTCTTCTAAGCGAGAGATTTCGAATGATTTGGAGAGGGATTTGACGAATTTGAGTTTGAGAGTTGTTGATCGAGTGGTTGTTGAGGTGGTGTCGGAGGGTGGTTGAGTTAAGGCGGCAGCTTCGTAGATCGCGAGTTGGCCTGAACGAAGAAAGATCTATCAAATCAAATCATTTGTATAAGCCTAATGGGTTCTGACGTGTTGAATGGGAGGACTCACACAAAGACAAGGCACAAGTGAATTCTCTCCAATAGGCGCCAACAAAACTTGTTCAATATCCAATTCCTGTGGTTTCCTAGGCGGATCTTGAGGTAACGAAACCGCCGGTGGATCATGCGAATCCGTCAACACCGATTGTAACGACGAAATACCCGAAGTCGAGAACGCTAACAGCAATTTCGGAAGTGTCCATATCTGCGTTGTGATGAGTGAATATTAAGTGGATTGGTGGGTTGGGATGGGATGAAAGGGAAGGAGATGACGTACCTCGAGAACACCTTGAGGTCTAATTAACAATAACCATTGTGATTTACCTCCGGACGCAGCTTGGATAGTCGACGTTGCAGACGGAGGCAACTTGTTCTCAAACTGTGCTTCGAACAACCCCGTCGTATCTGAAAAGAAACATCCTCCAAGGTACCTCGAACTCTACAAATAAAAAAAATAACGCACACAATCAGTCACCTCTCCCCCACTGATCAAACCAGCCAACCAAACACTCACTTTATCCCCCATAGGACTCATATCCTTCCTCCTAATCTTCCCCCTCTCCATCTCTCCAATAAACAACCCAATCGAATCATCCTCTCTCACAACCAACACAAACGGATCACAAATACTACAAGCTCTAATCTTCGCTCTAGGCATATTCCCATCTTTGTCAGGTATAATTTGTCTTTCTGTTCCATCCGGTTCAAGAACTCGGATGGCGTTGGTCATGACGTGGAGGATTGCCGTGCGTTGGAAGAATGGGGAGGCGCCGATTGTTAGACCTGGTGTACGGGTTTTGATTGAGATGTCTCGGTTTGGTGAGCGGGTTGCAATCTGTGTAATTGTAGGGGGAGGGGGTGGGTGAGTTTGGGGTTTGGGGTGGGTAGGAGGAAGGAGGAGGGAGAGGACGTACACGGGAGGAACCAGGTGAAGGGTTGATATCTGTGCTAAGGATAAGTGTATCGTTATCTTGTCCACCATACGCGGTGCTATTGTTCCGTAGTGGTTGTCGGATGGGTAAAGACCATATACCACGAGAACCACTAATCGTCAAAATTTTACGCTTTTTGCGAACCGGAAGATCCCTCTATTCAATCGCATGACGAAAAAAAGTTCAGTTGATCGCATATGGAGGAGGGATGGAATGTTTGAGTGCGTACCTGGAACAGTGTGAATCCGCCTAATGAACCTGATCCTGTTGCTGCTACCAGTTCTGGTACAGGTTTTTCCTGATCAACCGTCATATCGTAAGCACCCCTTGAGTCGCATATAAAGTATGTTGAACGAGAGAACGTACCCCGTTCATAGCAAGTGAAAACGTCATACTTGAAATTGGACCGTACGAAGGTAAATAATCTCTCAATGACAACTGAATAACCGTCTTCGTCTTCTTCACATGCATAGTCCCGTTCGTCGTTGGTTCAACCTCAATTTTCGAGTCACCATAGATATCTACACACATTAGCCTCATTAGCGTGCGAACTAGACACTGCGAAAATAAAGACGGGTAACGTACCATCGTCATCATCATCCATAACAACATCTTCCATAACGACCGCCTCGAACCCTTTCTTCTCTTCTTCCTTCCCTTCTCCGATACCATCTTCTCCTTCTTGAATCTCTTGCTCCACGTGCGCGATTTTTAACAAAATGCTAGGTCCAACTACACTCCCAATGAATACATGCTCTTCATCGACCCTTTTGACTACAGTCGGTATTGTGGTTCGTGCAAGTGCATCTCCGATATTCAATTTCGACACGGTTTTACCATCCGCGATGAGTTCAACAGGGTAGACTGTTCCGTCTCGGTGGATCAAGAAGAGGGTTTTATCATCAATCATAATAGATCGGCATCCTTCCAACGTCAAATTCCCTTGTTCTCCTCCTCCTGGATTGGCGGTGGAAGAAACGAGAGGCGGATACGTCAAATCGGAGATCCGAGAAGCCCAATTGTTAACTTGCAATCCGACACGACGAGAAGCTTGGTCGATGTATATGACAGAGTTACTGGCCAGGATTATCACACCGCCGAATGCTGTTGAGCAGGGCAGGAGAGAGAATGCGTCGTGTGGGAGGTTGGAAACGGAGGTTATGATGGTGGAGTTTTGCGTCATTATGTCCAGAGTGAAGATGATTACGTGGACTGTGTCTTTGAATTCGCGGAGGCGGCTGTAAGGGTATACGCGTGAGGTTAAGAGATATCGAGGGAAGAAGGAGCGACGTACCCAGTCCATGTTTGTTGCGTTTGGAAAAGGATAGCGATAGTAGGATTGTTGAACCCAGGAAGAAAGACGAAATCAATCACGTTCCGGATGTTCTCTTCAACTTGGATAGGCAAATCGAGGATGAAACTCGGAGAATACGGTACATCCCTAGTTCAACCGTCACCACCGGAACAAGGACAGTTTGAAAGAACACCTACTTGAGCTGCGGCTGATCCTGTTCCATCACATCGAGTTCAGCTTGCGTTTGATAAAACGGCAAAATCGCAATAGCATGTTTAGGAAGCGAAAGAGCCGCACAGCGAGATTGAGGGTCTACTCGGAGGTCGGCGCGGAAGAGAGGAGAATCAAGGGAAAGCTATGGCAGTGTCAAGTATAAGGAAACGTGGTGTATACGCAAGTATAAAGTGAATGCATGCATACCAGTTGCGGTGCTCGTTCATAGGTGTGGATGGACACGGTGATGAGGTCGTGTGCTGTGTCTGACCATTCCAAGAGCGCGATCTGTGGACCGTCAGAGCTTTTCATTTGTGCCAGAAGGCGAAGCGTACCTTGGCATCTTTGAAAGAGACGAGCAGGCGATCTAGCTTGTCCTCCAACGAGGCCATAATTCTAACTCCTTCCATTCCAGTAACGATCCCATGAAGCCGATGCTCGCGAATGAAGTAAAATTTTGTGACGGTAGGATGCTTGGAGGACTTTTGCGCCACGGACTGGATCGAGGAGTACGTATATCAGTAAACCAAGTTTCAAAACAAGGATGATAAAAAGTGTATTCGCAACGATACATAAGAGACAAAAGCAAATCACCTTTGAGGTTTCAAAACAAGGATTAAAAAAAAGTGTATTCGCAACGATACATAAGAGACAAAAGCAAATCACCTTTGCTATATTGACAAAACCCTCTCCCTGCTCATCCATCTCCACCTCTCCTTCAACAGCCTCTGTTCCTCTACGCGCCTTTCCCTTCCTCTCACGTTCATCGTCGGTCTGTGTGGGAACCGGAGCAGGTTCCTCGCGTACTTCAAATATGCGAAGGATGTTGGACCTTGCGACGACCACGTTGCATAAAACTCGAGCCGCAATTTCATGCCGAACGCTTGCGGTAGGTGATGCAGGTAGATCGTGTATCGTTGAAGGTAATAACTTGAGACTTGTAGCAAATTCCACACCGCTTGCAGGAAGAATTTCCTGTTGCAAAGCGTGCATCGTTGTTTATGACTCTGAACTCGTGTAGTTGGTGGGTATGTGTGGGCTTAAGGAATGGATTGGTCAACGGAAGTACAGCGCGTTTTTTCTTCGCCTACTAAAGCTGTTGCCCACAGCTGCGCGTCGATGAGTGATCCCAGTTCCGGATGCCTTTGGCCAGCTCAGCCCCGGAAAGATTTCTGCTCCTCCGGTTCGCTGACGTAATCTATGCAGGTGTTTATAGGCGCCCATTCGACCCTGGGCGCCATACGAGGCGACTAGTGTTGCTCTCGGTACTCAAGCGGAACTCACAACGTACTTCGATCATTATTATACCCCCAAAAGCCCGCAGCTTCACTCAAGGAGTATGCTATGCTGTCTGGTGTCTTTTTAACTGGCGGGCAGATTGGCTTGCTTGTGGTTCGAATAGCACTTACCTGTGCTGAAGAAAGCAAGGGAAGAATAAAGGCCCCTTCGCGCTTTCAACCATCCACGCTCGGTCAAAAATTGAAACACATTTTTTTGATAGAAAATATTTGAACTCTAACTTTTGAATAGCTCGAATATGTTCAATCTACAGAATCCATAAAGCACTTCAAGATTGAGTACTGAGCGATGACTACGATCAAAGCTCTACTTACCACTACGACGCACTTCCATTCCAAAGTGCAATGTCCGTCGCTTGTTCTGACCTGGCATTCTCAGAGCTCCGCAATGTTGATTGCATCAAAGCATGAGGCATTGCTCAGCACACGAAACACTTCATACACTGCACATTGAACCGAGTCATTGCCCCCGTGAATGGCTTCGTTGAGCGTAGTTGTAGGCTGAATGTACTCTCAGTACTCAAACGGAATATACAATGCACTTTATGGTACGCAGTCTTGGGTTCATCGCTCGTGAGAAACTACTCCTTCACGGACAAGGTAAATGCGGCGTACTCTAAGTCTTTATCAAGAGTATTTAGACTCTAGTATTTTGAATACCCCCCTGTATGCTGAAACATGATTCAAAAGCTACCGAAAGACTGGGCATTGACTGCTGGTAAATACGACCGAACCTTTAGCCGTTTCTTTATACTATGCCGCACGGCACATCTCAACTCCTAGGTGTAATTTCCGCTGCTGAATACAGCTGGATTCTCTCAGCATTCCACAACATCGGTTGCACTCGCACATGAGGTATAAGGTCGTATGTAAAACATTTGATATACCGGCTATAGCTTATCGTGTAAGGCCCTGAATTCCGGCAGGAACAAGAAATCAGACCTTCACCGTAGAACAGTTCATGATAGCCAGTGATAGAAGGTGGATTTTGCCGCTCATTTTTGTCAAGTGGACTGGTTTGCATCCAAACCGGCTAACCTCTCATGCTTACACATTTGTTCCCTAGGCCCTTTCCCGAGTAAGAGCCTCGTAAGGCACGCGAAGAAATAAGTTAACTATAGACATCTGTATTAATAATACCCTGAAGGAACCAAGTTGGAAAGGGAACGACAACAGCCTCTCGCTACTATTTTTCGGTTCATTGAACTTGTCCAACTGCTCTTGAGATCAATGTCCTATATACTCTTCGGAGTAGTCGAACCTTATGAGCCATTGAAGAAACAGCTGAAAACATGCTAATGGAAAATCGCGTAGCACCTCCGAGTCGGAGCATTTCTGGTTTCTGAGCCATTGAGTCCGACTCCAACTAATCCGTAACTTTGTTGATGGCTACAATGACTCTTTCACTCTGATATAATTTTGGCTTTCGATACGAAGCCGATATACAACTACGACCACTCAATACCATATAAGGATTATTGAATACTTGTTACGATTTCTACGATAAAATCCATGACAATCGTAATGAGGTCAGAGACTTCGATATTATTTCAATGTATCTTCAGTAGGCCGACTATTGACTCCGAGTCGCCGGTCCTGTTTACTTCTGGCTCTCTAAGCTCCTCCTTCGGACTCGAACATGAGGCATAGATCCATACACGAAACACTTGATACATTAGACCAAGTCACTGCTTCCTACTAGTACGCCATTAAAACCCATCAATCAGATTGCTCGCGGTACATTGATTCTGCTGTCATGATTGACGCTGATTGCTTCTTGAAGTTGTTACTCCGGTGCAGTAACGTCGGCTTGAAATGAATCAAGATTGCCTCCTTGAATGGTTTCGTTGAGCGTAATGGCGGGTCGAATACTCAAATGGAATTCCCATGCTACGCCATCTTGTGTCCACTGCTTGTGGACTGTTACTCCTTCACTGACCAGATAAATGCGGCTTATTTTGAGCCTTTATAAAGAACATTTAAACTCTAGTATTTGAATACCTATCTATGTGCTGAAACATAGTTCAAAAACCACCGCGAGACTGATCATCCGAGTCGACTACTAGTACTAGAGATAGCACGACCGCACTCTGGTCGTTTCTTTATACGCTGCTGCACGGTATACCACAATTCCTCGGTATAATTCTGCCATTTATCTTAACTGAATTCTCCCAGCATTTCACAGCACTAGTTGCACTCGAACATGAGGCAGAGGCTTCTTCACAAAACATTTCATACACCTGGTACCTGAGCCTATCGTGCCATTACTCATATACATTCCTCTGAGAAGTCAATCTCTCAGCGTTCAATTGATCAAATTTAGAGAAACCGAGGATAGTAATCCACGCACCGAATCACCTGAAAGAAAATATTCTCCATTTTCATACAATGCATGAGCATTCGAAAAAACCACCAAAAACCAGTGCGATTATGTCGGAGGGACAGGCAAATAGCACCTCTTCTTCTGATGGGTCTATTTAAGTCAGACTCTTCCAATGTGTTATTTTGTTGACCCTTTCGGTCTACTGTGTTTTTTGCTGTTCATACGCAGCCACAAACTACTTTTGGCCCTCTTCCTCCTCAAACATGAGGCATAGGTCCGTACACGAAACACTTGGTACACCCCTATATCATCCACTAACTTGAAAGCCCATCGCTCGTCATGCCCGCCGTACTGGGCTTCTATGGTGGTTGGCACTGATTGCTTCTTGTTACTCTGGTGCAGTAACGTTGGCTTGAAATGATTCAATTAAAGAATGATTTCAAACGCCCCCATTCGACAGAATGTCAAAGTGTCAGCACCGAGTCCTCCAATCAGTCTGAGCGATCTCACTCAAGGGATTTTGCCAAGTGATTCACAGTGATTTATTTTGAGCATGTGAAGTCAGTCCGCTTCTATTGGTTTCGTTGAATTCTGGCTCTCGGCGTCAGGTAATAACCGCATCGGGATGTGAATAATCTGATGCAATCAAGAGTGATTGATTTCGTTTTCGCAGTCTTAATGGGTAACAGCTTGGTGACAGATCCATCCCGGGGCCAGCCAGTTTAGCTCTAGGTTATAAGTTATTGACGACTATTTCTTATTAACGGGTGAAGAGGGGATGATCGCATTAAGACTGGATCTACCAACTTCCGACGCCGAGGTGGACTACTGGGCGGAGTTAAATCTGAGTTGATCCGACAACAACAGAAAGCATCCTCGCGACTGACTTTCCAGTCTCTCTCTCACGCCCAAAACACCACAACATGTCATTGAAGAGCTTCCCACCTTCATCTCAACTATCAAATGGAGATCAAGAAGCCACGGCTCTGGCACTCAAACCAGACCCGCAGCTCCCGGCGCTCTCGATCATTTGCTAAACGCCTGTATCCTGACCAGTGACCGCTGCCACTCACTCCCATTCTGACTGCAATCTAACCCTTCCTGCTTTTTCGGAATTTTGATGGCCAGATTAGAATTCAATGCAGTGCCTTTTTGCTGGACAGTCGTCACTCATTCCCAGAAACCAAAATAATCGCTTCGTTTCTTCTGCCATCAACATCTATCTACATAAAGCTCGTTTTTCGCGGTTGGACAGAATAAAAATCGGCGATGACATATTGCTTCTCTGACTCGCTTCGTGGCCTACAAAACTAGCTACGCAACGCTATTTAACCGATTCCCTGAACTTGATCCACAAGAGCACCTTCCGGAAGCCCGCAAATGAAAAGTCACACCAGCGATGACTGGAATTCAGAACCTTATGAGTTCCAACCCACAGACGACGGCGTCATAATATACACCCCCCTCCACCCGAAACCTGTTGCTTCACCTCCGATCGACTCCAGCCGCATGGATCACCTCAAGCCAAACTCGTGTCTGTTACATGATGCCTATGTATGTGAAACCCCAAACATCCTGCATATATTAGTGGGCCCTCATCTCTTGACGAATGCTGCTTGATGCTTAGCCGTCATCCGATATACCCAACACCATGTTTTCTGCCGTTCTTTCATCCCATCCCCAGCAAAACTTGAGGTTGTCGCAGATTAATACTCCTGTGAGTCAACCATATTCTCATCTCTTGCCAGTTTTGTGAATTGTGACTGTGGATTTGCGTTTCTGAACTGTATTCAGGGATTCTCTGCGCATGCGCATTCAGGTCAATTCTCCGTCCGCGCTTTCAAAGCACCGACTCTAGGTTCGTATTACACTAAATACGATGCCGGGTCAGGATTTCAACGTTCAACGGCTGCGCCGTCTGACTATTATTCCTCTTCCTCAACCCCTTCATCGCGTTACACCCCGCCTGGTTCGGACTCTCAACGCCAATCACAATATCCTCCTTCTGTTCCTTCTATTAGAACCACCAATTTAACCGCTCGCGAGCATCCATCTCGTCCATCCACTCAACAACCCTCCAACTACATCTTCTCGCGAGGGGTCGCCACCGATACCTATATCTATGAACAGTCCGACCGATGTTCTCAATCCGAGCTGGATTTTGACGGTGAAGATACAGAGACAGATGGGTCTTACACTCCTTCAATGTTATCATCCGCTTCACCAGCGATGTCTACCGATAGTTTAATTGCTATGAAGAGTCCGCTCCCGAGTCCCCTGACGGAACGAATTGAAGGAAGAGATGGGGGAGGAGGCACGGAAACAATGAGGCAAAGGCGTAATTCGATCACTACGTCTATGCCGGCAGGTGTATCAGGGTCAACGACGAGTAGATCTTATCCTCCAGTGCTATCGAGTGGCACCAGCCACGAGGGAGGTGGAGTCCGATCAGGTGACGAAAGTCACTTCCGGTCGAATTCTGTTCAGGTTCAAGTTCCTCCAGTACACGTTGCTAACATCCCAAGTGGGTCTAATACTCCGGCGCCTATTCCGATCTCAGTCTCCACTTCTACCATCGATACTCGTTCATCGTCCTCCCTCCATCAACCACCACAACCTCCCTCATCTTCTCTCTCATCCGGTCCAGTTCCTGCACCGCCGATTCCCATTCCACCAAGCTCCTCGTCAAGTGGATCATACACATGGCATCACGCAATACCGACAATTCCACCTTCCGAAGCCGATACGGAAGATGTTTCTCTCGAGGCACGGATGAACGCTGAATATAATGCGATATCCACGGGCGCTCTCTTCACCTCTTCCTTGCCCCTTCCTCTAGGCCCACCAAACACCACTGATGTTACCAATAACGCTAACAACCCCAGTCGTGGCATTATCTCTATCCCTCCTCCGTCGAACCCACCTTTTACCCGTACTAGCCCATCTTTGTATCCTGCTCCTCCGACCAATGGATCTCCAGGATCGCGTACTAGTACTGCAAAACAAGAGGGTACGACTGGGCCAGCGCGGTTGCATATCACAGTTCCCAGTGCTCCTCCTTCCGAAACATCATCAGATGGAACGATTACGATGATCCAGGAACCTCAATCCCTCGAGAGTCGCAGTCCAACCAGTTCCCTGGTTGTTGAGTCGTTGGAAGAAGGTCGAGCTACAGGCTACGTTCCTCACCCTCCTCCACGTTCAAACAGGAATTCGAGAGTTATGGTTGGAGATCACGAGCAACTTTTACCTCCTTTTGCTGATGGTCGCTGGGTGGAGAGTCAAGAAGCTCAGCGAGAACGAGAGAGGGATGAAAGGAGTAGAGTCGAGAAACGAGGGTCGATTTCGTATCAGAGAGTAACAGTTCCACCCCCGGCACCTGAATTACGACGGGAATATTCAACTTCAAGGTCAATCGTGTCCACCGCAAATGCGACATGCAGCTCCTCCCCTCCTCGAGCGACTGTCGTACAATACTCTGGGCCTAGCGATCCCATCCCGCCTCCTACCACTAGCACGTCAACTCGTCAACGTCACGACTCTCGAGCGAACTACACCGCTCCTCCCCCTCGTGCAGAGTTATCAAGGAGACCCTCAGACGTCGGCAACCGTACATCTCCTCGTCAAGCAGAGCCCAAACTTGATACAAGCCCACGTCATCGAAATGAAAGTGCGCTTGGTCTTCACATCCCTGCTGAATCTTCCTGCATACCTCCATCTTCTCGTACCACGGGCGGATATCCTGCTCCGCCTCCGGCTCGTCCACCTTCTCGAGGTTCGGACCGTGAACGACGAAGTAGCCCTCCGGTTATAGTGAGCGTCATGAACGGAGGAATGTACCGTCCTCAGACTACCGCTCCCGAATCGTCATATCGCTCGGCTCCTTCTACGACACAATATCGTTCTCAAAGTAGTTCACCGCCTGAAGTCCACCGAGCTCCTCCCCCTTCTGCTTCATCAAATGATCCATACCACACCGCACCGTCTTCTGAACTATATCGATCGCAGAGCACTGCACCTTATCGCTCACAAAGTACAGCACCTTATCGCTCACAGTCCACAGTTCCTGCACCGGAATCAATCCCACACCGTCCATCTCATCCTTCTCAGCAGCCCAGTACCGCAGCTACGATACCACACCTTCCTTTCTCATCTTATCCTCCGAATAACGCGCAACCTCAAGATTCTCGGGTACCTCCGACGAGGGCTAGAACGAACTCTGGGTCATGGTCGCGTAATGCCACGTTCGGTTCTTCTAACTCATCTTCTGCTCCACCACCTCCCAATAATAAAACACCCAGTCCTCCATCTCGCCATGCTCAACCTGCCACCTCAGCACCTCCTCCGAGGTCAAGCTCACGACCTAATTCACCAATACATGAGATTCCACCTCCTCCACGTGTATCTGATAGTCGTCGAGAACGACCTCGTGGACCGCCACCCAGTTATACCGCCTCCGTGAACTCTTCCGGACCCTTGCAGACACCACGTGCCAATGGTTCACCTAAACTCCATCGCGATGGTGGAATCGACTCTGATTACTCAGCTGACCCCAAAGGAGCTGGTGCAAAGGGTAAACCTGTACTGACAGTCCGTAATCCGTCACCGGGTTCGGAGACAAGCACTGAAAGATCTTCACCCTCACCTGCATCTCGTATCCAACAGCAGCAGCAAACCACTCCCACACCTCCACCGCCAACCCGGCCACCTTACGGTACCACTCATGGCCGACGTTCAACACTCCCAAGTTCGCAGGGACAAACGAGCACTGTTAATGAATATGGACGTCATACGGTTCAGCTTCCTCCTGGTAGACCTGATCATCCTCACCGTCGTCTGTCAGATGGAGATCAAGCTGATCGTCCAAGTTTCTCTTTCAACCCTGGACCTGATTCTATGCGCAACAAGGGACCTCTCGGACGCACTGTTAGATGGGATGAAAACTTGATTTGCCCATCTCCTGTGTTCCCTAATCGACGTAAAGGTTGGTTTAATCGTCGAGGGTAAGTCTCCTTCACTCAATATCATGATCTGGTATTGATAAAGGCACAGCGATCAACTATGGACAAACGAAGGTGCTTATAAGCCACCTGCGCCTGGGGATGATTATCCTCCTGATCTTGACGACTACCCCGAATTTGGAGAAGGATGGATGAACGAGGCTGGTGTGAAGATCGATACGCAACATCGTTTGATCCCGAAAACGCCTCTTCGTCCTGCGTTGAAGCAACCGAAGGCGTTATCGTAATAGACATTTGGAGACATTGCATTTGTTCACTCAAACCGTATTTATGTTGCATTTTTCCCCTAGCGGTGTTTCGTTCGTGCATTACTCTTTGATCATATGGAAGGTTGTAGCCCAACCTTTTTTAGGGACGTGGAAACGGGTTTTCTACGGGTTTTGATTCGGACACACAGTTGTATATGACCAGTATATTACATTTGTTGAGCATAGGGTCTGCTTTGATATCCTGTCGTTGTAGCTCTTCGTCTTCGCCCTCCCTGTTGTTCTATCAGATATGGTGGATACAATGTATGGCCTTCTTTACATCCTTCAATACAATTCATCCCGTTTTAACTTAGCAAATCCGACGTCCGTCCATCTTCAATTGAGTCCTAAATTATCTGTCGAGGAACATCGGAACCGAGAGGATGTTCGGCAGCCAGAAGAAGTGCAGAGACCAGGTGACATGTCAAACCTTACAAGCAGAACCAGGGCTCACCTCTTATAACATCCGACAACATTTCCGTTCGTAATAATTTTCAAAGTTTAATTACAGGCGTCCCTGAATCAAGTCACCTGGAGACCAGCTACCCACGCGTCTAGCTGAGCTTGAAAGAATCATATTCCATTGTGGCTTCCTGACTCATTCCAAGAGCTTCACGCACGTTCTCGTCTTTCAAAACTTCACACCCTAACAATCACCACCTCTTTTAAATTGTCCCCTCACACTCTCCTTCGATGTCTGCGACTTCTTTCTTCACTATTCCTACCGTTCACCATCACGATACACTTGAAAAGATGAGCGGCGCGTCTACGACTCCTCATCTCCTTCAGTTCGGTGGCTACGTGATCTCGAACGCTGGAATAGCACGTCTAGGATCTAGACTCTCAAATCCACCTCACACGTTCCCCACGGACGCGTCTACTGTCGCCTCTCACGAGGTGCACAAAAAGCTCAAAGAGCTTAACCTCGCGGGGCTCCTCAACGTGGGCACAATCCAAAACCCACGATTTATCATCTTCACCAAGAACAAGGTGCTACCATACCGCGATCGTCCGGTTCATGAACGGGACCTGCCTCCTTTTCAGGCGGATAAATGGGATAAATGGACGCTGAAGATGCTGGTCCAGGAATTGCGTGCGTGATATTTCGTTTTCACGGTTACGATATTTTTGGTTGATGAAGTGACTGATTGGCTCTTCGTGCGATGATGCACCTTATGTTTTTGGTTGATGTATCATGACATATAGGCGTCGATCCAAGCGAGATTACGGCGTTCAAGTCAGTCCTTTGCAATGATATGCCTCACGACCCTGATCGTTTTGGCGAGTTGTCGAGGTCGCAGATGGAGGTGTGGTGGGAAGAAGGTTCCAGAAACTAGGTGGTAAGGCAGAAGCTCTTCTACCCCTCGGTCGGTGCCTGTCCTAACGCCGCACATCTCCAGCGGCTCGAAGTCATCCAAAATGCCCAGATTTCGTCAGCCTTCTTCGGATCGATATCCGATTTCACTATGGTGCGGATCACCTAAAGACCACTACTTTTGTGCAAACTGGATTAAGTCCCTCATATTGAGTCAGAATTCTTAGTTTTATGTGCAAATTGCATAACTTAGCAACCTGAGTAGAATGTCCAAAGGGATTTTTATTTGAGCCGGAATTGACGGAGTTCATATCTTGTATTTGTGTGACAATGGCCAGATTACATAAACAACTCCTATTTTGGAAGGTGCTTTCCATATTGGGTTAATCTAATCTAATCAAATACCCTGCCATATTATCTGGAATTCATCGATGAGACATGTATTTGCGCGAAAACTGAATGCTCTCACCTGAAATTGAGCATTACGAGCTGAAAGACCATTACGATAAGCATCAACCCAGCGGAAAAAGTGAGCATGCCATTTTCGGATGAGGATAATGTCCACCGAAGCCAATGCAAGAGGCATTTTTTGTTGGAGTGTTGTGAATGCATAATCACAACGCTTGCGAAGCCACCGCTTGACACACCTCCAAACTCTCCTTCGATGTCTGCGACTTCTTTCTTCACTATTCCTACCGTTCACCATCACGATACACTTGAAAAGATGAGCGGCGCGTCTACGACTCCTCATCTCCTTCAGTTCGGTGGCTACGTGATCTCGAACGCTGGAATAGCACGTCTAGGACATCTTCGGGCCACTTTTCACACTGCATTACCAATTCTGGCATTGTTAGACACTCCGCCTGTCCACCCTGTCTTGTCGTTTTCCCATGTCGTTCTCACGCGTGAAGTTTCAAGTGGCTATTCGAGAATTTCAATCTCTTCGGAGTCTGACACCTGAGCTGATGATTGGAGATGACGAAATCTTAATGAACGGGACCTGCCTCCTTTTCAGGCGGATAAATGGGATAAATGGACACTGAAGATGCTGGTCCAAGAATTGCGTGCGTGATATTTCATTTTCACGCTTACGGTATTTTTGGTTGATGAAGTGACTGATTGGCTCTTCGTGCGATGATGCACCTTATGTTTTTGGTTGATGTATCATGACATATAGGCGTCGATCCAAGCGAGATTACGGCGTTCAAGTCAGTCCTTTGCAATGATATGCCTCACGACCCTGATCGTAACCAATAGATTCTATTAGATGATAGACATAGACCTCATTGTGTTATGTTGTTTCCAGTTATTGCTTCCGATTGCTTTTGATAGAGGAAAAAATAGAAGAAAAATACATAATTGCATATCACCCGCTGAACTATTAGCTACATAAACAGAACCCTATTATACACGATATTACCTTTATCTAGTCTGATGATAAAACCAAAACTTCATCCTCATCTGCTAATGGTAAGGCAGAAGCTCTTTTACCCCTCGGTCGGTGCCTGTCCTATCGCCGCACATCTCCAGCGGCTCGAAGTCATCCAAAATACCCAGATTTCGTCAGCCTTCTTCGGATCGATATCCGATTTCACTAGAACCAATAGATTCTATTAGACGGTAGACATAAACCTCATTGTATTATGTTGTTTCCAGTTATTGCTCCCGATTGCTTTCGATAGAGGAAAAAATCAAAAAAATACATAATTGCATACCATCCGCTGAACTATTAGCTACATAAACAGAACCCTATTATACAGGATGTTACCTTTATCTAGTCTGATGATAAAACCAAAACTTCATCCTCATCTGCTGGCAATCGTGACTTCACAGCTCCACCACCACCACTCTTCCTACCAAAATTCTTTCTCTTCCGCCTCGCAGTAGGCTCCTGCCGCATCGACATAGACCAACCATACTCCACGTCATTAGAATCTTCATCACTCGTATTCTCAATGATATCCGCCTCAATTGTCTCATAGTCGCTTCCTTCATCATCTTGTCGAGCTCGCCCATTCGTTTGTTTCTTCTTCTGAGAGGTTCCCAATGTCGACGATTGATTCTTCCTAGGTCGAGGATTATCGACATACATCCGATCAAGGTCGAACGAATCTTCAACCCCGAGTCTTTCCACGCCATTGGCCTTTCCTTTGCCCTTTGTATTGGTGGTAGCTTTACGCTTTTTGGTCGGTGGTGTATCGTCTCCGTCATCTCCATCCTCTCGGCTTTTCTTGCCTCGGCCACGCACCTTGGGCGCTTGCTTGACCAAGGTCATCTCTATCATCGGTTTTGTCGCGTTCTCCATGACCTCTCTCGATTCATGGATGAATCGATTTGCGAGACTTCCAGGGACGACATAGACGTTTGCCGAATAAGCCGTTTGCTGATACTCCTCTTTAAGATATCCCTTGACTAGGAGCTGTATAATCAGATGTTCGATATCCTGTCCTCGTCTAGTCAGTCAGCTCTTCCTCATCACTCAGTTGGGTGAAACAGCAACTCACGTCTCTCGGCAAGTCAACAATTCCACCGCAAATTTCTTCCAAGTCCAAATTAACCTTCTCCTTTTCCTTCCTTCGACCCCTGCCACCACCAGATGGAACATCAAATGCACCACCGCCCGCGTTTCTTGCCAGGCCAGCTAGGATGTTCACTGTCACTTTTCCACCTGTACGATGAACATGGTGCGCAATTTTAAGCAGTTGCCATGTATGCAGCGTCACGTTCTTGCGCTCGATGGACTCGGGTGTTCGGGTACAGTTATCGCAATGTCCACATCGTTCAAGAGCATCTTGGTCCTCAGTTGTCCAGGAGGATATCGAGAGGTTGGAGGAATGTGAGAAGTACCTGGATTGGGGATGAGTAAGTAAGTGTGATGGTAGGAAGGTCAGGAGACGAACTTGGCAAATTGGATTTTGCGACACTGTTCGAGGTCTTCGGCGAACTCAAGTACAGCGTGTACTGGAGTCATCCAATGTCGAAGAAGAAAATCACCATCAAGAACGTCAGACAGTCGCACTTGGTACGGGCACAGACTGCTCACATTTCTCAGGACCAGATTTATCATTGAACACCATTGAACCGATCGTAGATCCATCCTGTGGTCGGTAGAAAAGTACACAATCCGCGTCTTTCCCGTCCC
>KQ962622.1:18398-45720 GCA_001563735.1 Leucoagaricus sp. SymC.cos
TCAAGAGCATCTTGGTCCTCAGTTGTCCAGGAGGATATCGAGAGGTTGGAGGAATGTGAGAAGTACCTGGATTGGGGATGAGTAAGTAAGTGTGATGGTAGGAAGGTCAGGAGACGAACTTGGCAAATTGGATTTTGCGACACTGTTCGAGGTCTTCGGCGAACTCAAGTACAGCGTGTACTGGAGTCATCCAATGTCGAAGAAAATCACAATCAAGAACGTCAGACAGTCGCACTTGGTATGGGCACAGACTGCTCACGTTTCTCAGGACCAGATTTATCATTGAACACCATTGAACCAATCGTAGATCCATCCTGTGGTCGGTAGAAAAGTACACAATCCGCGTCTTTCACAGTCGAGTTCAGGGGTAGCTCGAGACTACTTTACAAAGAAAACACTTACAGAATGATGCAGGACGAATCGTACATCTCCTTTGTCGATTCCGAGGCCGAACGCTGTTGGAAGTCAGTTGTTAATCTACATATGAAGAGAACGGACAGTACGATAACGAACCAATGGTAGCACAAACAACCTTGATCTTCCCAGCTCTCCAAGCAGCATGCAGCTCGCTCTTCTCATTCTCTTGTCTATCAGAGTGGTACACACCCGTCCTGATTTTACCACCGCTAAGCTCCTGCAATTCTTGGGCCACTGTTTCCGTATTCTGAACAGATACACGCGTTAAGTCTACAGGTAAGCTCTAACAACGATGAGATAGACGTACCTTTTTAGAAAGACAATACACGATCCCGGAATCGTTCGGATGATGTTCAAGGATATAATCGACCATGGCTTTTGTTACATCGGATGCTTTGGAAGGTTTTGGTACAATACGATAGTGCAGGTTCTTCCGGTAGAGTGGAGAGAAGAAGTATACAGTTCCAGTTGCCTTGGCATCTGATTCCTGTCAGGACCACGGAAACAAGAAAGAAGATAATTATCTTACTCCGGCCGTCGACAATATCAGGAAGACGCAACGTCTTGAGCAAATCTTTGAGCACGAGCGGAGGGCAAGTCGCAGAAAGCGCCATAATAGGAACGGACGGCAATAATTGTCGTAATTTATGAAGTTTCTGGTAATCTGGCCTGTCCAATCATCAGAATCATTCTTATGTTGAGAAGACGCCGGAGTCATACCTGAAATCGTGACCCATCTGAGAAACGCAATGCGCTTCGTCAATGACCACGCGCGCCAAATTCCCCGCAGCCATTAGCTTCTGTAGAAGCATGACGAATTTCGTATCCTTGGCTAGTTTCTCGGGCTAGAACGCGTTGATATGTCAGAAATGCCTTGTTTGAGCCAGATATAGAATGAGCGCTCACCGTAACATAGCATAATTTAATCTCCTCTTCACCCGGTTGCAAACGTCGATCAGCTAGATCCTGTAGCTGTCTATTAATCTCCTTCTTTTGTGCTGAGGGCGTAGCTCCAGTAATCGCGGCAGCATTAACTAAATCACCAAAGCATAGAGTAGTTCCGAAGGAAGAAGAGGGAAAACGTGAAGAGAAAAAAGAGTTGCAATCGCTTTTAGACATTGGAACTTCTTCGGAGTACAATTCAAGTTAAGAATACTCACTTCCATGTCCCTGTAGATGTAATATCTGGTCCGTGATGAGTGAAATGAGAGGCGAAATGACGAGCGTGCATCCTGGTGTGAGAAGAGCTGGAAGTTGATATGTGAGAGATTTTCCGCCTCCTGTGGGCATTACGACCACAATGTCTCTTCCGTCCATGTTAGCGTTACATATTCTTCCAGAGATCGTGAGTCCAACTCCTACGTGTCTCAAGATGAAACACAACGCACCCTCTTTGACAAAGCCTGAAATCATTAATCCCAAAAACGCCCTTCATCCTCGCCTTAAGCCCACTCATCCAATCAAAGTCTCCGTCCATGTAATTGATCCCTTTCGTTTTCGAACCAACAGCACCAGTACCTGACTGGAGAGCGCCTGAACGAGCAGCACGTTCAAGCTCATGTAACATCCTAACCATTCCTTCCTTCTGATTTTCCTTCGAGTTCAATTGCGCGGTGAGGCTCTTGATGCTTTCCCTAATTCCAACGATATCAGCGTCCATTTCCGCAATACGGCGCTTGAGTTCTTGTTTCTTTGCCCATTGTCCCATTCCGTCTTGTCCGTCGGCAGTGTTAGAAGTCGTAGCACCGGGAACCCCGTTGAGCAAAGCGCTCGATGATAAACCATTCGGTTTGAACGAGGAAGATGATTTAGAGCCGTTTATGGTCTGGTTGGATGCCACATTGTGAGAAAAGTGTATGGTCGATGAGCCTGCGTTGTTTCGCGCAATACGTGATGAATGTGAGTCAATTACGGAGCGCTTCAAGACTTCTTCAAAGGCAGGCTATAAAGCGGGTCAATCCCTACTTTAACACGTGGAGATGCAGATATACGTACATCATCCGAGGCGAGCTGGTCGTTCTCATATACTTCAAAGTCATAGTCACTCATGTAGAGGGGAGAATTGAGCGGAGGTGGTGATAAGAGTCGGAACGCGTAAAGACGCGTTGAGTGTGATAAATGAGAAAGTTCTCACGGTTATGATGTTCGTGATTGTGTTGACAAAACAAATCGTACACCCGGCTTTATGCGTAACGATAGTGGAAGGAGTGTCATTAACAAAGAGCAGCGGTTATTATATAATACTTATTAAAGATCACAGAGGAAGGCTACAGACCAGACGTCTATTCGCTATGCAAGTGGATAGCAAACACAAGTGATGCAGATTGTACCGAGGATGGTGAACACTAAAAATGTCAAGTGAGTGTCGTTGCGTAATTCAACTACTTCAAAAGAGACCCAAAAAGTAAGAAGAGCATGAAGATTTTGATTAACTGATGCAATAAATACATTGTGGCTGAGAAATATTAGATGCAAGTTTGAACAAAAGATGCGCATCGGGGTGGTCACAACTAAATACCACTCCGTAAGAACATCTCCGCAGGAATCGGCTTCCTCCTCAAGTCGGTTCCACTAGCAGAGCTATTCGAGCTGGCACATGAAGCTTCACTTCCACAATCACTAATGTGGCTACACTGGGAAGGACTCCGAACAGGATGATGACGAGGGTTGCGGGAAAGAGGATTACTCGGAAGATCATATAGTCACCGAGAAGGCGAAGATGACACTCTATCGTAAGATCTACGACCTGTCAGACTGAGAGGATTATAGGCATCCTGAGAATGCCTAGAAGTCGGAGAGTCAAACCCGTTATTATAACCAATAACGAGGATATCACCATCGCTCTCCCTCTTGCTCCTTCTCTTTTCCTTCTTCTCCTCCTTCTTGTCCTTACTCTTGATCTTGATAGGGATAGACGCGGGGGTAAACGGGAATTTAGGAGAAAGGGGAGATGATGCAGAAGTAGCACGTTTATGTTGGCCTTGGAAGTACATCTTCAATTTTGATGCGCCAGGGAATTTTGAGGATCCCGGCGAAGCTGCGTGCTGTTCACGCACTGACGCGAGGGTTGAAGAGGACCACTTGGACTTGAGGCCGTGTTTCCGCTCGTCGAAATCCTCGTTGCAGAATTGTCCGTTCTCCTCGGTTCCAAGGTTTCGGTAGTAGGCAGGTGGAGAAGGAGGGAACGAGATGTCTGACATGATGGACAAGCTCGATAGGCGTCTGGGACGGGTAGGCGCTGCAGGCGCAGAGGAAGGAGGAAGCGGAGGGAACATAATAGGTGGTAAAGCCGAAGATGTCGGAGAAGCGGGAGGTGAAGGGAGAGGGGTAGAAACAATGGCAGGAAGATGGGTAGGGACTGTAGGTGGAGGAGGCGAAGGCGATGTACAAATGATTCGATGGGTAGGAATATACGTCACTGGTGCAGCCTCGTCAACCCCGTCGTCTTCCTCGAGGATGAAGCCAACACCCAACCCCTGTTCCTCCGTAGAGCTTGATGACTTCACGGGACCAAACTCCTTCATCCACATCTCCTCCAACTCCTGTGCAATATCTGCTTCGAAATCAATAGGCGTGCCAGGAAGCGAAAGAGGGAGCATCATAGGACAATCAACCTGAACCTCGAAGTCCTCCGGAAACTCGACCTCTTCCTCAACCCTCCCATCCTCGAAATCCTTCCGAGCACCCATACATACCGAGTCCTGAGAGTATATACTCAGAGAACTCGGTTCAGGCTCTACCGTATCGTCCGTGTAAAGCGAGAGAGAAAACGCCGAACAAGCGTCATCAGGCATGCTCATACGAGGAGGGGGTCGTCTTGGGGTAGTAATCGAAATTGTCTTAGCACATTTCGGCGCCGAAAGGTACTGTGAAGGAATAGATGGGACAGGAGGTGCAACGACGTCGACGACAGGAGAAAACCTGATACCACTACTTTTTCTCCGTTTTCTCTCTGACGGAGACAATGGCGAGTCTAGCGCGGGTGCAATCCACACAGAGTCCCTGTGCGCGGCAGGGAAGGAAATAGGTGCAGTATGTTGAGAGTTGAAAGTGAGAACTTGGGAGAATTCTCTTGTATACCACTCCGAGTCCGACTCATCCGAATCAGACTCTTCAGAGCGATCAATGGTAGGAAATACCATTGGTCGATCATGTTTGTTGATCACCAGCGGTTTGATAGATGCTCTCTTTGGATTCAAAGCGGGCAAAGGCAGGGAAAAGTCATCATCCGAAGATGATGGGGTCAAAGGCAAACAGGCGGTCTGTGAATCAGGGCTTGAGGGTAACGATGAAGACGTCGGCGCAGGTGAAGGAGACTTGCTTCCACTTGTGGTAGTAGTACCGCATGGTGACCGTGAAAGGGTTGAAGGTGTTGGTAGGGGAGGTAATGGGAAACTAAACACAATATCCGTAAACGTGACAACCTCCTCTGAAATATCTTCGAGAGCTGTTCTTAGCTCTGTGGGCGCAAGATTGAGCGCGCGTCGTCGTTGAGACCTTGTCGTGCGTGCGGATCTGGACAACGGCATAGAGATAGACGCAGGGGGAGATGGTGGTAGTGGTGGTGTGGAGGATTCCTCTTCCGGGATAATATCAAGGAGACTGCATGTCGAGGTCTGTATTTTAGCTGGCTCGGGCCTTGTTCCATTTTTGCGAGTTCGATTGAACCTCGTTTGAGGGCGCAGGAGCGCATCTTTCGAACAAACTACAAAAGTACAAGGTGGACCGAGTTCATTAACCAAACTGGGAACAAAGGGAAAACGTGGATTTGAGGTGGACTTACAAGTTGAGACTAAACTCATCTGATACCGTTAATCGTTGAAATGGTTATCGCCTGATGTATTGCGAGTTCTGAGTGAAGCGTAGGTGAGGGAATCGAGACGTTGAGTATCCTTGACATTGTGGTATATAACAACCAACACCTCCATTGTCCTCAGCAAACAAAAGCCCTGATCGAAGCCCGGAGGTATTTCCTGTTTTGGTCAGCAGTCAATGAATATGATCGTCATTGTGCTGCCGTCCCTGAATCTATTGTCCCCTCGCTCCTGAGTTCCTTCCAACCTCGCACCGACCACAGGCAATAGAAGCAAGATGCTGCATGGCAACCGCTGAGTGTTCACCTTCCGGGAAGAGAACACAAGAGAACGCGATAATTGTGGAACCCAATCCGAGTCCTCACTGAGACAAGGCGCCTACAACCCTCTGGAGCCTCAGCATCCTGGGGATGCACACTACATACCCTTTTGACGAATCAAACTTCTGATCTCGTCCGAGGTGAACGTAGTCGAAACTCCCTTTTCAGAAAGCATGATCATACGACTCCTCCTTGACCTTGACTCATATCAAAACAGGATTCTAACGTGAAGCAGAAGCAGTACACGGGGTTGATATGTCTATGTGCAGCTGGAAGCTATGAAATGTGGGTAGCAACCTCTTATTAGCTATCGATATGGATTTTAACGGCTAGCCAGTTGTCCAATTGACTCAGCCATGAGCCAATCCGAGTCGTGTATATAGATAGCTGGTTTTCAGTACTTTTCTGTGATTCATCTGTCAGCTGAGCCTGCTGGTACTTGTAGTAGATTCTGCCCCATAGCCGGGAAGACAAGCTGAGGCCTCGAGATGCATCGAAACAAAAAGACATGAAAAATACTCGGCATTGAATTTACTTAGCCGTGCCGCAGGCTACGCCGATACGATAGCTACAGACAATGTTCTAGTGCTCTCCTCACATACAAAGTCCCATCAACCAACCAACACGCTCCTCAAGGAATCCGATATCCGCTCCAATCTCGCGGAACGGAATCCCACATTCCTTGAGAACCGACCGGAAAATCTCGAAACACCTATCCAAGTCCTCGATCAATCGGACGCCGTCATCTACAATCCATTCTCTTACAGGCTTTAAGAGAATGAATAGAGATTGACGGTACGTCCGCAATGCCAATTGGAATTTGTGAGAGTTTATGAGCTGTCTCTTCCGACATGCTGCCTCTATTTGGTCTCTTGCTGTCAGGATGGCGTACACAATTGGATCTATTGCCGAACGGTCGTGTATCATATATTGCCTGTCTGCGTTTTCTTCGTGCTCCTCCAGAATGGCATTGAAGATTGCCTCTTGCATTTCGAGGCTACCCACATCCACTCTGGTGAACCCACGAGTCTTCATAACCGTCCTCGCTATTTCCGAGACCATCCTGTCCTTTGTAATTCCAAGACGTTGTGCCAGTGCTGTACAGAGGGTTGTTTTTCCTGTGGACTACAAGGAAACAAAGACCTGTGAATTAATACAAAATCGATCATCGCAAGCCTCACTTACCGAGGGCCCGACGATATAGACAGAGCTCCTCAGCATTATTGTCACAAAGGTGTAGCGTGCAAAGCTTATTTCACCTTCTTGTCATATTTATATCCAGTCTCTATCGCCTATCTCCGTGAAGCTTCGCAGTTATTCCATCAGCGACTCTCAAGTTCCACGACTTTACGGGAGAGCACTCGCCCTCTTCCCACGGCGTTGAGCTCTCCTACAACCACCATGAGGTCCCACATCTTGCGTCCGAATCCCACCAAAACAGACGATAGCTGGATATTCGAGGTCCCAGAAAATCTTTTGAGACCTCCTAGACCCAGCACTTCGGACATGATACGGGGAAAACTCATCACTTTCGACAAAGATGCGATCACATTTACAATCCAACGTTTTCCTGCTAATCGTGTCTTGAGAGCTGATGACCCTTCAAAATTCATTTTATTGTCTTTTGGAAGGTTTAGGCTCCCTGACACTACTCTGAGAGAGACCGCGGAGTATATTTTGCGTTTGTTGACAAAGGGATTGTTCTTGAATGGCGTGCAGTATCGGTTCTATCATCACAGCAACAGTCAGTTGGTATGTCGCTGGCTGTGCCTCCCCAATGGTTGTGCTCATCCCTTATTAGCGTGGTCGGTCATGCTTCCTCCGACAAGCCCAGACAGATCAAGAGCTCGATGCCAGGATTTATGAGATGGGTGATTACGGGAAAATCATGAACGTTGCAAAGCGTGAGTGGGCGTTGCTGCCTGTGAAAACACGCCGCTGATACATGGCCTCTTGCGTGTAGGCGCGAAACGCATTGGGCTGCTCTTTTCAGAGGCTCAAATAGACTGGAACCTCGATCCCAAATGGATTACTGATATTCCGGACATTCGAAGTGGCGATGAGTTGTTTTCAGATGGATGTGGCTTAATCTCACGTCGGTTGGCCGTCCAGCTTAGCAAATCAAAGCGGATTATTTTTCGAAATATGCGTTACACACCTTGCGTGTTCCAAATACGGTACGTCAACGAAATTCTCCCTTACTTGCCAGTGTGCACTGACACAGAGAAGATATCTTGGTTACAAGGGCGTCTTGATGTTGCATCCCCAGCTTGATGCTGAGAAGCAATACCTTGCCGCCTTTCGCAAGAGCATGAAGAAATTCACGACAACCAATGACATCACATTTTCTGTTGTCAACTACTCAAAGCCCTTCATGTTCGGCCGACTAAACAACGATATCATCACTCTCCTCTCGAGCCTCGGTGTTTCCAATGAAAAATTCCTTGCCAAACAACAAGAACACTTCACTTGGATTCAACGGGCTTCAGAAGACTACATCACAGCAGTGGATCTACTCAGTTGCCTCGGGGACTTCGAGCGCGCCGAGGCGGTTATGCTCAAAGGCCTCGATGATCCAGACATCCAAAATCACATAAGACGTTTCCAGTCCTCTGAAGTCGCGAGCTTGAGGAACCAGGAGAACGGAAAGTTCAGGTCGAGGATTATGATTCATAAATCACGCAGACTATTTGGAGTTTGCGATCCGTTTCAGGTGTTGAAGGAGGGACAGGTGTACATTCGCATTATGACGGGAAGGAAGGGGGAGGCCACACCAATTCATGGCGACGTGATTGTGGTGCGGAATCCATGCTTACATCCAGGTCTGTGTGCCGCATGGTATGGAGATCACTCTTCCAAGTTTAAGCTGATGCGTCGGATTTGTAGGTGACATCCTCAAACTTCGAGCCGTTCATCACGAGAAGCTTGCACACCTGGTTGACTGTGTAGTCTTTGCTTCGGTCGCCAAGCCTGGTCACAAAGCAGCTCCGGCAATGAGTAGCGGAGGAGATTTGGATGGTAGGTCTGAATCAATCCAGAAGTTAAATAATTTCTAAGATGAGCTCATAGGCGACGAGTATTTTGTCTGTTGGGACCCAGATCTTGTTCCTACTCGAGCCGCTGAGGTACGAGTAGTGGTGAAAGCCGGTGACCACAATTCATTGACCCTGAGCATCAGTCATATGATTACCCTGGGAACAAAGAGCGCACGAGCAAGAACATCACCCGGCTCGACTTGGCAAAACATTTCGCGACATACAATGCGTAAGTTTCTTCTCTTCGTGCCTACACCAAGGTCTAATATCTCACAGGTCTGGCGTCGCTCGCGTTTCTGCCCTTCACGCAAAATGGGCTCGTAGTAGTCCAGAGGGAGCACTTTGTGCTGAATGTCAAGAATTGAATGCACTTCATTCGCAATCTGTAGACGGCGCAAGCATTAAAATCCCCGATCGACTCACCACACCACCAGAGCCAACGGAGCCATTCATTGTCGAGCTCCTCGAGGGACATGCAATCGGCTTTGCCGAGGAGTTTGAAGCCCAAACCAACGCGGCGGGCACCGTAGCCGTCGTTGACCAGGATACTGCAGAAACTCTCACTCTTAGTCTCTTGCGAAGCGGGCAGCATGCGATGTCCGAATTCGAGATTTTCAACGTTGCCTATCGCTTCTGGCAAAAACACTCACTCTCGAATATTCAAAGTCTTTTGACTCATATCGATGTTTCTGCGCTCAGCGTTCAAGAGAAGTATGCTGTTAGTGGTGCGCTTGAGCTGAATGCTCAGGATAACGCCTATGTTTGGAACTCCTTGTTTCAATCTGATATTTTGACGAGGGAAGACTTATACCAACGCGCTCTCGATCGTCCATTTGCCATCCAACGCCTGTTTTCGTCTCGCATCAACAGCATGTCGACATTTTTTGAGTATCTCCGCAGGGGCATTCAGGAATACACAAGGAAGCTGATAGTTATTCAGGTGCGCTTCCCCGTTCTTCTGCTTGGTGATGCTTAATCTAATGCCGGTATAGGTGGAAAATCGCTTTGCTATCGGCATCTTCATTCGGGGCGATATTCCCTGGGATGATGATCCGTTAGTCAATGAGAATGTTGTCATCTGCTCGTTCCTTCCACAATCATCGGCGACCATTGCAACGCTGCGTCCCTGTACGGCGGGCTATCGATTGCACTGTAACAGCAACCTCTTTCAGTTATACAACAAACATCGAGGGGATACATTCGTCTTTGTCAATCGGCCAAGTGTCGGAGCGGAGGTGTCTATCAGCATTGCGATGCAAAAAATCTCTCAAACCGTTCAGCGGGTATGTCATCCCAGTTGGATGATCCCTTCTGTAGTCTCATGACTTGACAGCAAGTCGGACGAGTCAATCGGAACGCTGTCCAAGCCATAGAAATACACGTAGTATCAAACCGAGATCGCGTCGCTCATCAGCTTTTTGATCTGTGGTTCGAACAGTATGTGCCCTTTCAAATGAGCTCAATCGTATAAGAGACTCATCGATTCCATAGCGTCCCTACCGAAGAATTTATTCCTCGCTTCAAACGAAAGGCAGCGCCATACCGCCTTAATGATATTCGCGAGGTCGACTGGGATCGATATCCCGATTGGCTACATCCATTGCTTTTCCCTCATCACTATGATCCATCATCTCCTTTGGAACCCACCCAGGCGTCAGTTAATCAATCATTACGCGACCGTTCATTGGAGGATGTGGAAATGGTTTTGGATGTTGCACTCAGGTACCATGCGGAAGATGAACTATTCTTCACCTTCCAACACTTGATTTCAAGGGAGCCTTTCTCAGAGAACATTATTTTGACATGGATTGATCAACACCCGCCTCTCGTCTTCGTGTTACTCAAGACATTCCCCCCTGATCCTGAAGCGAACTCTCTCCAGGGAGTGCTTCGCGAACAAGCATTCCCGATTCTCCGGGCCCTCGTGCGCTCAGCTAACGAGCTCAAAATTGCCGTCCTTGCTGGACTTGAAAAAATCTCTGGGTCTATCCGTCATCTTGGTTTGGCGGACTTTTTTGGACTACTGACGCTAGCCGCGTTATCTGTCCGTTCTCCGCAGTTGACCCAAGAAGTGCTTTTAGTCTTGAACGACTGTCGGGTGGAAGGAGAGCTGGATGGGGCTAGGAGATATGGGTATAAGCATGCGCTGGCAGTTGCCTTCGATACTGCTGAAGAAGCCGCCGATGAATGTCCTTGTAATGAGGATGGACGCCCTCGCAGACAAAAGACGCCTCCGACTCAGACTCGTCTGTCCCATGTCAATGGAGACGGCTTTACGGTCAAGGCAGCTATCCGTGTTGATGCCAGAACGGCAGCAAGGCTTCACTCCCATGTTCGGTTGGAAGCATCAAGCAAGCCAGAAAATCGCTGGATCTCGATACCTGTACTCGACGGATTGGTTATTCATGCTGGAAAGGGCGAACTCAAGATTGAACTTCTTCACCCTCCTCCCCCTGAGATGGAGAACATGGATTGGAATTTATATACAGCTGGCAGCATTGGTGGGTCAACCTCCGATTACACCATCACTTTTCATTGATTCGTGGTGGTTTCGTAGCAACCTCAAGGGCAATGATGGAGGCTTTGCTGAGACTTCTTACGGAACGCGAACAATGCTGCGTGTTTTATCCTTCTATTACTGGGGATGTCACAACTGAAACGCCTGCCACATCGAGCGAGGTCCTCGAATCCAATTTTGAACCTGGTGACCACCTAAACGAGAGTCAAAAGGCCGCAGTAATGTCTCCAACACAGAAGCCTTTGAGTTTGATTTGGGGTCCACCAGGTAATACTTGAAGTCTTCTTCAACAACTGTTGCTGATTTCTCGCAGGCACGGGCAAAACTACAGTTGTTGTCGAAATCCTGAGGTTGCTACTCTCATGTCGCATTGAGCAGAAAATCTTGATGACCGCGTCCACCCACAATGGTGAGTGAGAGCTCACTTAATGTTTCAGTCTCTGCTCAGCTCGTTTCTTCTCAGCGGTCGATAATGTACTTGAGCGTTTTATTCGGTTGAACCATGAGCTCAACCTTGTGCGAGAAGAGGAAATCCTGCGAGTAGCGACGGATCAATCCCGAGTCAATAAAGATCTCCAGGGTTATACCATTGATGCCAGAGTCGGCGGAGACGTCAATGAGAACAATCGACTGTTGAAACAGGCCCAACAGCGCGTTGCAGTGGCAAGAATTGTATTCACTACGTGCGCAGGTAATTATCTCAATGAACAATATTGTGATTATGTTCGATTGGATTGACGAGCACTGACAGGCGCTGGCCTTGGGATATTACGAAAAACCGACTTCGACGTCGCTCTCATTGATGAAGCCTCACAAATCACGGAACCATGTGCACTTATCCCCCTCGTGAAGGGCGTGAAGCGTGGGATCATGGTTGGCGACCAGTGAGTCCACCCATCTCATTGTGCTCTACAACAGAAATGTTCAGCCTACATATTTTTTATCAGCGTTCAATTACGTCCAATGGTACGACGTATGGCTGAAGCGCTCGAGTACGACGTATCCCTTCTCGAGCGCTTGTACACGAAATCCGAGAGCCAGGAAATTGTTAAAACTATGTTAGACGTTCAATACCGCTCTCCCGAGAGGTTAAATCGCTTTCCAAGTCAAGAGTTCTATGAAGGAAAGTTGCGGTCTAGCATTTCCAATATTGACTTTCTCGATGTCCTCAGAAATTCCTTGTTTCCGTGGCCGCAGGACAATGGTCTAATTCCTTCCGTTTTTGTACAATGCTCTGCTGAAGAAGACATGGGTAGGATGTCGAAGAGCAATGCTGTTCAGGTTGACCTGGCCGATCATATCGTGTCGCTCTTGACGTCTCCTCGGCAGAATCAGGGACAAGAGGAATCCGACAAAGCCATATCCCTCACTGTCCTCACTCCTTATACGAGGCAAGTTCAACACCTCCGCCAGCGCCTTCCGAGTTCCATCACCGTTTCGACGATCGATTCTTTCCAGGGCCGCGAAAGCGATATCATTATTTTTTCGACTGTGCGGAGTAATGCAGAAGGAGATATCGGCTTCTTGTCAGATAGGAGGAGACTGAATGTGATGTGGACCAGAGCCCGATTAGCACTCATCATCATGGGCGATAAACGCACATTGACTTCTGATACACTGTGGCAGAGGGCTCTGGATGCATGCACGGAGGTGGACGTTGGCTTTGTTCCCCCACCCCTCACTGAGTAAAGAGTTTTAGCGCTCGTAGGCGGAATGTACTTATATCCTACTCACAATTACAGCGCGCTTCCTGCTCTATCAATTCCCGTTATATGCTACATAACTACGCTTTTTCCTAGGTTTATATTTCAATGTTGTTAATTGAGAGTACCACACCTATGACAATGCATATATCGCGATCCCATTTTTACGTCCAACCCGTGTTTAGCCGCTCACAAGTCAAAATTACATTCATTATATGTGATCTTCAAATCAAATCCGTCCTCCTTCAACCTCACAAACCGATCCTCCTTCAGCGAGCTCCAGTCCATCGTCACATTATCCATCTCAAAGCAAAATTCTCTTTCCCCATCTTCTTTTCTCTTTTTTATCATATCGTAAAAGCTCTCAATAAAGGGGTGACCTGGTGGAATATCCGTTGTTTTCGTGTAGGTGCACCTCAAAACACGGAAAAATGGGAAGGCAGTCGTATCCTTTAGCAAGCGACACAGGGTGCCAAGGCTGAGCGGTAGAAGATTGATACATGTCAACTGGCGCAACTCTGGGTTACTTTTGAGAATCGGCTTCATCCGATGCGACATAGGAGCCAGGTAAGCAGATTTAAACTCAAGGTTGTTGACATGAGTTGCACGAGATAAATATTGGCAAAGTGCAGTCAAAGAAGGCTGTGGAATTGTCGCTCCTTCCAACACGCCAATGCATCGAAGTAATGGGAAAGCAATAAATCGAAGAGACCTATCCCATGGGTCCCACCTTAGGTACTCCAATTTGGGAATCACTATCGGCCCCTGCTCGGGTATTCGATCACGATAGACTTCAGGGGAAGGCAAGGCGTCATCAGATGTGAAGTGGGTAAGGTCAGGGCATCCCCGGAGTAAGTCGTAACAGACGCCCAGGGGTACGTGACGAAGGTTCAACTGAGTAAGGGTATTCCAAGGAAATGCAACCCTCAACTCCTTTCTCCACTGTACTGACAGACGAATACCACCAAACCCGGAAAACGGCCCTTTCGGTCGAATGAATGACAATGAAAGGCTGCGTAGAGCCGAACAGCGCCGACGCAAGGCCCGTAACCAGTATATTGGTGGAGAGTGAAGATTTAAGGAATGAAGCTCCGAAGCTCCATCCAACAGAAACAAATACGTGCCCAGGACTTCCAATGCCTGGCGTTGATCTGATGCGCGGATATCGTCCAGATCAAGCTCGACGGAGCCAGAAAGCCCGCGGCGATTCTGGGCGCATATTTGCAACAAGTCGGAAACGTTCAATAGCGTCTTATCGGTGACTTTCATCGAGAATGGTGTCCAAAGGTAGGGAGCGTGCCAAATCAGGCCGCGCCAATGAGTGGAAACGGCTCCGAGTACCATCTGGTGAGGAATTTGAGGCATAGATTGAGAACAGGACATTAGGATGAGTTGAAAGATACGTAGAAGGACATCGTTAGGGAGAATGTCTATGGGGGGAGCGATGATAGATACGACTGGGACCCTGTTCTTCAACATGCTGGACGGTGCTCCGGTGGCTGCTGTTAAATATGGGAACAGCGATGGAGGATATCGAAAGGTCTATCTTATCATGGGGGGACATAGGCCTATTGCGATCTTCCGGCAGTTGTTTATGTCACCTTGCTTGGCAAGGTCATGTTCCCATGTCATAAAGGGTCTTGTCGAAGTCGGATTTACCCGAAGTCTGCGAGGTCTGAATATTGCGGCTCGTCAGCTCATCGGCTGTAACCGGTCGGTGAAAGCAGTTGTTTATGTCACCTTGCTTGGCAAGGTCATGTTCTCATGTCATAAAGGGTCTTGTTGAAGTCGGATTTACCCGAAGTCTGCGAGGTCTGAATATTGCGGCTCGTCGGCTCATCGGCTGTAACCGGTCGGTGAACTATCCAAGAAAAGTGCGACAATGACATTTGTCAAACGGCAAAGGCACGACACACCAGGCAAAGATTCAAATCCCGGTCACAGCCTTTTCATAAGTTGATGCATGCGAGGAAAGCGACAATGTAGGAGATGGAAAAGAGTTACTCGATGCTAGTGTGATCAAAACCATCAATATGAAAAAGCTCAACACACCGAACACTTGCAGTGCACCTTGTGGTCATCAGTTGTCAAACAAAATTGCATGTTTTTAAATGCAAGGGCTGATTAAAGCCAAGCAAGGTGTGGCCGCATGAAACAACGGCGTTTAATTTCATAGGTATAATGAAAATGTCAAGCCCAGACCGTGTTAAAAGCAAATACTCCGCAAATGTTTCAAGACACTCTTGATATGTATGTAAGGCATAGCTTCTTCAGCTGACTCCGCCTAGTGTTGGCCTCCTCCCAAATAACTTCTGATCCGCGTTCTTTCACCCAACTATCAAACTTGACACCTTCCAAAACCAATTCCTGCAAACTGTGAATCCAATCGAAGAAACCCAAGTCAAGCTTGTTGATGGACTGAAGGTGAAGGATTGTGAGGTATTTGAATCTCTCGCAAGCGCGATGGAGAGCGTAATTGGTTTGATCGGAGAGAGATTCGGCGAGTGAATCAAAAGATCATCGTTCCCATTCCTGGGAGGTGCACCGGCAACTGTCAGCTTCCTGTCCTGACATTCTTCAAACGGAAAATGATCTTTCGCAGTAGTAGACCTTCGGGATCACAAAGCCGAGTTGCTGTGCCTTCCTTGAACCAAGTGAATAGCCACCCTTTTTGAGAGATTGTCAGCTCCTGTACATAATCCGCTATGCACAGAGTTGATGCCAGGACTGCGTGAAAATGTTTCATAGGTCTTGCATTGGATTTATATCATCGTAAAGGCGGCCCTAAGACAATTCTTCTGTAAAGAAGTCTTCGAACGAGGGAAAGGAAGCAGCGAGCAAGTGGCCGTCTGTCTCCTTCAAGTCGGCTGATTATGTCGTCTATCAGCTCTTGCGGTAAACGGCATTGCGGAATGCGCGTTAGATCGTTGTAGGTCTTGCACTTAATTGCCGTGTAGTGTATAGAAGGAAAAAGCGATCACAAGAGGCGGCATCACTGTCCGCGTCGAAAATTGGCGCCATGGGGGCTGATCCCGATCGTTTTCGCACGGCGCGACGGCGCGCCTCGCCGCTTCACCGAATTGATACCCTGAAGGCTGGAGAATGCAAAAGAATAGACCTCAAACTGCGCAGCTTAAATGAAGGCGCAGTAAACAGGCAGTCAAATGTTTTGGAACAATCATAAGCGGTTTGAAGAAAAATCAGGCAACCAAATGGTACTCGAATGGAGTATCCGATTGCACCTTGAGTAGTAGCAGTTGAAAGCTTCGCCTCGGTCAGAGGACAGGAGATTGTATAAATACTAATTAAAGCAAGAGTGAAAGCGAGTAGCTGAGATTGAAGTCAGAAATTGGTCAATCACAGTCACGTAGAACTCACAGGCTGGACGAAAAACAAGTATCCCGCACTTGTCAAGACCTGGCATATGGTCGCGTATACCCTCAATCAATTCCTCCTCTCGAAGAAGGGTGTTCCCTTGCATCCACTGCGCGGGGGCGAACCGAATCTCCACTCGCCTCAGTTTGGGGAATGCTACGGCTTTTGAGAGCACCTGATCCACCGGCCGCCAGCTTGATATGTCCATATCCCATTCTAATGCGTCCTCCTGATGCACATCACGCCCCGATTCATCTGCCCAGCAGAGAAGGTACTGAAGGTTTAGAACCTCGAGGCGATTGTGAAAAGCTAACTCAGACAGGCGAATGAAGAGCCAAGTTAAATTATGATATGGGCGACGTTTTGAGGTATTCCACGTTGTGAATATGGAGAGTGTTTTGAGGTTCGCGAAGTTGGAGAAAGGAAGTGCGTCTGGGTTATTGTAAACGGCATCTTGCACAACCCGTAAGTAATTGTCAAGCAGAGGTAGTAATAGCTTACTCAGACACGACGGAGAGTAGCCAAACTCCGTCAACGACGAGACGCATTTGTTCAGCAACAGGCTAACTCCTCGTGCCCGTGGATATTTTCATGGGTATAATGAAATGACTCCAAGCCAGAGACATCAAGTCCATTGCGGGCCGAGAGTAGATAGTCCAAAAACGGTTCAGTCCAGGCCTCATACGTATGTAGGCATAGCCGTCTTAGGTGACTCCCTCTCGTACGGAATACTTTCAGAGCTTCTTCGTCACATTCCTCCCATTCATCAAAACAGACAGCCTCCAGAACCAATTCCTGCAAATTGGGGAACCAGTCAAAGAGACAAGGATCCAGCATATTGATAGACTGAAGGTGGAGAGTTGTAAGGCTTTGAAACTTGTTGCGAGCGAGTTGCAAGGCGAAGCGAGTATTTGGTGAGATTTTCAGCCAGTGGATCGGAAAATCGTCAAATCCTTCCCGGGAGGGCGCCCCTGAGATCGTCAGCCTTCGAACATTCTTCAGGCGGAAGATAAACTCTATTAGCAATCCTCTGTCATGACTCGCTAGCCAATTTGCCGCGTCTTTATTCAGCCATGTGAACAGCGGCCCTTTCCGAGAAATTGTCAGGTCTTGAGCATAGTCCGCTATGAAGGGGTTCAAAGACAGCACGTCATAAAAATGATGAGTTGATCTCGGATTGGGTTTTCGTCCCCGTATTGGCGGCTCCAGGACAATCTTCCTATAAAGCAGTTTTCGGGAGAGGGGGAGAAAGCGGCGCGATACTCGGGCGCAACGGGCAAGGGATCGTCGGTCTCTTTCGAGATGCCATATCACGTTGTCTATCAGCTCTTGAGGTAAGCGACATTCAGGAAAAAGGGCCATTCCGAGTATTGCGGTCAATCAGTGTGGGCAAAAGGCGTGTATGGAGGCAAAAGATCAGCCTATCAAGGGAGCCATCCGGAGTCTGTCGCCGTTTTCCCACGGTGCTCTTTAGGTGATGTTCAGAGAGACGAGCCATTTCGGACGTTACGGTCGGCAGACGCGAGTAAAGGGTCTTGACAAGGACACAAAATGTGCTCACGGTGGCAAGGGCAAAACGAGAAGAGTCGACGCTCGAGGGCAAGGTAGCGGCTCGGAACCCTGAACCTTGCGGCCAACTGTTTTCTCACGGTATTCTGAAACTTTCGACAGTGATCAAATGGCAGTGAGTAATCCTACAAGACGACACGCCACAAAATGTACAACCTTTGAAGAATTCCAGGAAAACATATAGAGGACTCGTTTCCTGCGCACATGTGGTGTCGCCTCCATAGCTTGGAACCCTGAACATTGTGGTTAATGCCAAACGTTTTCTCGCAATGGCCTGGCGTCGATTAATCAATGGAGCAATCTTGCTTGTTTCTTATTTAGCAGCTATGGGCAAATACACAAAAGCGCACAACATTTGAGTTCTAGGTAAACAGGTAGAGTAGATTCGATTGGTTCACACATCAACGGCATGTCCATTATGGAAGACCTCCAGCCTGAAGCCATCCTCCTTCAGTCGCATAAACCGATCTTCCTTCCAAAAGACTTCCCAATCTATCAACAAGTTCTCTGTTTCGAAACGGAACGTTCGTTCCTCATTAACTTGTTTCCCTTTCACCATGTCGTAGAATCCGTTTACAAACCAAGACTCGGACCCAACCTTCGTCGCCGCGGTGTGTCTGGAGGTAATGACCCGGATGTATCGAAAACAAGTTGTGCGCAACAGGATTCGAAAGACCATACTGAGGCTAACCGGCGGTATGTCAGTACAAATCAGGTGGCGGAGCCTCGGAATGCTCTTCAGGATCGGCGCTACTCGAGCCGAAATTAGGGTACGTGACTCAAGAGTGAGCTCGAAGGCATCTAAATCATTATTGCGAGATAAATATTCGCAAAGTGAGTCCTGTAAGGAATTATCCCATTCCGATGTGCTGATGCACTGAAGGGCTGGAAAAGTGTAGAGGTGTAAATTTCGATGCCATGGGAACCATCTGAGGTACTCCAGCTTCGAGAGTATAATCTGTCCATCCGAAACAGGGTCAGGTCCAGTACGAGGTAAGTCGTTGTCAGATGAGAAATGGGTCAGGTCGGGGCATCCCGTGAGTAGCTCAAAACAGACATCCACGGGAACCGACCTCAACTGGAGTTGAGTGAGGCCCCTCCAGGGGAGCTCGACTCTCAGATTCCTTCTCCATGTGGTTGAAGGATCGATTTCCAAATAGTAACTTTGATCCCAGGATAGAATAAGGTGAAGGAGTGTGGTGCACCGTCTGCGAAGGGCACGGAGCCAGTGGGTCGGGGGAGAGTAGAGCAGTAGGGTGTCGAGTTTCGAGGCTCCACCTGACAGAAATAATTCACTACCAACAGCGTCCAGATACTGGCGGTCCCCCGGTAAGCAGGGTAATACAAGACCAAAGTCCAGTGAAATGGAACCGCTGAGGTTACCACGATTTCTAGTGCACATCTGCAAACTGGAAGAAAGCGTTTTCAAAGACGTTTTAGAAACCTTGAGCGAGTATGAGGTCCATAAGGAAGGTGTGTGCCAAATAACAAGACGCCAATGAGATGAAACGGACCCAAGAACCAACTGTAAAGGGATCTGAGGGAGGATTTGCCCATTAGATGAGATCGCGAGTCGGAAAATACGAGAGAGGATCTCGTCTGGTAAAATGCCAATGGGCGAATCAAGGCTCGAAACCTGTTCATTGGAACATTGGGAACGTTCGCAATCATCAGGCCCAGCAGCAGCAATGGTGAGCTCACCACTGGGGAGAATAAGGTCGTGGCACTCATGGAAACACGTTGAATCATTGCGGTGCTGGAGGTGGAGATTACGATCTTTGGTTGGGATCGCGGGCATGTTCAAGTTGCGTTAAGTCATGATCGATGGTGTAAATCGGTTTAAAATCCGATTAAGAGTGATATCACTCACACGCTCATATGATCTTTCAATTTCAAGGGTGATTTTCCCAATTTCCCCCCTGCTTGCAGGTGGCTTTTGAGCCGTATACAGTCGCCTCTGCCTTAACTGATACCTGTCAAATCCGATACTCTGTCGTAACCGATAGCTGGAGCCCAAAACCAAATTGGTTAGCGGGGATTTGGCCCCCATAACCGATAGCTACTGTCAAATCCGATACTCTGTCGTAACCGATAGCTGGAGCCCAAAACCAAATCGGGTAGCGGGGATTTGGCCCCCATAACCGATAGCGCCCGTCGAAGCGCCCATCAGGTTCATCGAAACCAAGTTTCAGAACATTGGTCCCGTAGATTCCAGTACCCGGTAATGAAAAATTTCATGAATGAATAGAACTTTTTCACACTGCTCTTCCCTCAAAGAACCCGGAAATGTCTACCGTCTTTCTCTGTGCTTAAGAGATCAATCACATGAGCCTTAAAACCCTTCTGATCCCCGAGGACGAATCCAGCGCCATCAGCAATAGTGACGATATAAATCTGGAGATTTTCAATACGATAACTGAGCATCGAAAGGCTGTGGCTAACGGCACCTACTACTCACGAAGATGACCCCACTGATGACACAAATGCAACTGAATATGCCATCTCCTCTCATCAAGGATTCATTGAAGCCCAGGCTACAATTAACCGTTATGTTACTTATGCCAAAGAAACTAAAGCATAATTTATGGGCTTGAAAGATACTAGACTCATCGACTATTTCACTCTCAATCAATAGGATGTCTTGGAATTTCTGTTTTAGTATACAGAAAAAAATCGAAAATTTCCCTGAAAGTAGAAGGCGCCTGTTTGATGGAATTAGCGCCCTCTTCGATAACCAATACTCTGTCATATCCGATAGCTGGGGTCGTGACCGTCACCTATCGGTTAAGACAGAGGCGACTGTATTATATACTTATATCATTCGCGGGTGGCTTGTGTCCTGCCTTGGGTCACGTACGATTACAGTACTGGAGGGCAGCTCGGCTTCCATGACAGTAACCCGTACGACCTTTGGATTCTAGGTAAACATAACGTAGCTAATTCACAAATCGATAGTTTGTGCACTATGGATGACCTTTAACTTGAATCCATTCTTCTTCAATTGCACGAATCGACCCTCCTTCCATAACGCTTCCCAATCCACCAACAAGTTCTTTGTCTCAAAAAGCGGAGCGATCTTGCACCTTTATCCTTCCTCCCTTTCGTCGTGTCATAGAAATCATTTATGAAGCAATAATAGGACCTGACCTCCGCCATTTGAGCCTTGTGTCTGGACGTCAAGACCAGGAATGCTGGAAAAGAAGTTGAGCACTTCAGGATCTAAAATACGATACGAAGGCTGGTTAGTGGCAGATCAATACAGATTAGTTGACGAAGCTTCGAAATACTCATCTACCCAAACCAAGTTTGCGAGATAAATAATCGCAAAGCGCACCCTGCCAAGACACGACAGTGCTGATGCTCTGGAGGACGGGGAAGGTGTTGAATCGAAGGTTTTCGTGTCATGGAAACCACCGGAGGTACGGCCCATCCATTTGGAATGACATTAAACCGATAGAAGGTGGCAATGCGTTATCGGATGAAAAAAAGGTCAGGTCCCGACAACCGGTGAGCAGCTCATAACAGACGTCAATTGGGAACAGTATTGAGCTCGAGGCGAGTGAGACCTCTCCAAGGGGAAGAACATAGCAGTGGTTTTGGGAAGTCGTTGGATCACTATAACACTGCAGACGAGGGTTTGAATCGTTTGTCATTGTTAGGTGTACGTTGAGCTGTTACATAATTGAAAGTGAAAACACCAGCTTTAAGAACCACATTATTCACACACTCATATGACCTCATAGGGATGATTTCCAAAGTCGCCACAGGACTTTAGGGACATGTGTCCTGAGGCTAGTGGCATTTGGATTTCTATAATTTGCGAGCCATGAATTAATTTGCAGATCCCCCTTCAGCCACGCTAGCCAGTTGAGAACCACCATTATTAAATTTAGGACTAATGAAAGATAATGAATTTCGGCCTGCAAAGCGCAAATGTACTACGTGCATGTTCGATATGGTTATGATTACCTACACGAGATTCAGCACATGCGCGGAAAATTCGTTAGCCGAATACACTTCAGCTCGAACCTATGAATCTACGGAATCTCGGTTTTCGGCAAGGTCGTCAAACGATGGCGAGGACAATTTGATCGGGCCGCATTCTAACACGTCAGAACCAGCCAGTGTTAGTATGGTCAAATACATAACACGCTATTTGAAGCAAGCCGCCAGCGGGTGTGTGACCCATCTCTACACGTCTCAGTCGAGGAAACAAATAACATCCAACTGGAGTCGATCCACCGGCCCCCAACCCCTCATGTCCATTTCCCAGGTCAATGTATTGGCTTGGTCAACGTCATCGCTCTGAAAGTCCAACCAGTTCAGGCGGAATTCTAGGATGAGCACTTCAAGGCAATTGGAGCTAGGTAGCTCGCCGAGACGAGTACAGAGCCACTCTGAAGGATCGGAATAGCTGTCATTGTAAAAATTCCATAGGGAAAGGCTTCTGAGACCTACAAAGCGCGAGTATGCGATTAGGTCCGGATCACTGAAAAGAGAGACTGTAGGATGTATTAGGTGAGCTTGAGTGCATTACACGACTTCTTGACTCACTTATTGAAAAGCGACTGTAGCCGAAATCCAATAAAGAATACGCACATCGACTCTCGAGTAGCTTGACTAAATCAAGTGCCCCCGATGGTCAAAATCGTCAGAGGTGAAATTAAAATAGTTCGGAGAAGTCAAGGCCCGAGCGGACTAAGGGAACATAATCAGAGAACTCGGCAAGAGATTCCGTGTCCGTGTGCAGACATAGCTTCCTCAGTTGACTTCAGTTGGGCCGCTGTGTCTCCCAATCAACCTCTTTGTTGTCCACGATGGGGCTAATGGAAACATCTCCCAGAACGACTTCCTCCAAATTCTGCGCGATGCCGAAGAGATCGAGATTCAGATTGTTTATACCCTGATTGTGAGGCGTTGAAACTCGTCGCAAGCGTGATAGAAAGCCTCGCGTGTGTGGTGAGAGAGGTCGATCAAATTGATATACTGGTCTTCGAACCATTCTGTGGATGGCGCTCCAGCTATCATCAGCCTTCTGACGTTCTTCAACCAGAGCATCACGTCCGGAAGTAAAAAGTCGTTAGGGTTGGCCAGTCAGTTTGTTGCATCGGTGTTCAACCAGGTGAAGAGAGGCCCTCTGTAAGAAATCGTGAGGTCTTCAACGTAGTCTGTCATAAAAGGTTTGATAGTAAAACGGTACGCATGTGCTTCACAGATCGCAGATTAGGCTTGCCACGGTAAATCGGTGGTTCTGAAATGACTTTCTTGTATAGAAGTCGAGAAACGGGAAGAAAGCGTATGGATACACAGGCACAACACGTAAGTGATTGTGCATCACCCTCAAGGCGAGCGACAGTAGCCTCGATTCTTTAGGTACGCGACACTTTGAGACTGGTGGTATCTTGAGCTGGGGGGGTAGTAGTACGTTGGCGTAAACGAGAGAACGGGCAAGCGGATTTGATTGTTTTGCGTGCAGCATCGTGACAAGTCCCCGATGTTATTACATCGAACACTAGTGAGTTCTCCTACCCACCGGTATTGACATCAAGAGGTTTTTGGCTCGGTCCGGTAAATTTCAATCCTTTCCCGGGATCTTTGAGACCACGGTTGTAATCCATTGATTCCGAGCGCGTTCTTTCGTGAGAGCTCGTTCAACGATTGCCGATCTTCAAGGAAAAACCTCGCACAAAATGATTTCAATACCAACCTCAAATCAGATGCGGGGAACACCACGTCACTCGGTAGTTATTAGAATAGGCGAATTCCCCCAGTTTCTCAGGGGCGTGCTATTTGAGGCAAATAAGACCTGGGCGCTATAGAACAGGCGGTTCCGAGGCAGTAGCCAGCGAGGACTACAGTGTACACTTGAACACTGAGATCAGTTCTCGTCCCTGTTTTCGCTCTTATCTCCGTTCTCCATCCTTCTCGGTGATTCCTTTCATTACCCACGAGCTTTTCTCAGGTTAAAACGTCTATGGGACATTGGGGACAATGATGAGGTCATCTAAGGCTGTCTTGACACAGTGCACGCTGAAAACCCAGCGAACCTGTGCACCTACCTTTTGATTGACTTCGTCATCAATAGGAATCTCCTTTGCCAAGTCCGCCGCATTGGACCCGCCTTGCCTTCTGTGAAGCAACTGTTTGTTGTAACTACCCCATCTGGATTGAGGACCCCCAGACACTCCAGGAAGCGCAGTGAAACACGCGCTAGTATGAATGAATCGATATGATGCTTCTACTTCATCAAATTGTCCGCATACTTGTAGTACGGAAGAGATTGAAAGCTGGAGTATCTAGAACCTCATTGTTGGCTTTGATCTTGAATCACGCAACTCTTATCGTGGAATCACTCGAAAGTACCGTTGCAGGCACTAGCCAGAAACGGATCCCCTCACTCCCGAGTGCAAACCGTGCCGTTACTTTCAAAAATCAAGTTGTTCCGGCTCAGGGCCTAACACACTGTCATTATCCACAGAGACCATATAATACCATACTTCTGGCTGGCTCCCCTACCGCTTGATATTATTGGCCACTATGGTCTCAAGGCTCATGCGGTTATGACACACGGGGTGCATATCTGATATTGGGCTTTTCCCGAATTGATCAAGCTATCTGAATTCCCAAGAATCAGTATCACATACCAATAACCACTTTCTTGAACCTTCCGCCTTGGGAGAGTATCCATTTCAAAAATCAGATCAGTCAAGGTCAACACCCCGAATTTGGAATGCACGCCATGGAATTCAATAGAGAAGCTAGTTGGTGATTCAATAAGGAACAAGAACATCATCGAAGGCTGACTAGTGCTTCTGATATTCGGGCATTCATTCGGCGAATCCGTTATTTTCTGAAAGACGGGACAGATCCAGTCTAGGTAAATACCAAGATTAGGATACGCTGGACCTATCTCCTCGTTGACGGCGCTTTCTACTCATTGGACGGAATGAGGATACTACCCCACATTGCTTTCTCATTCCACTGATATCCCAAGATGGGTATTGGCAGAGTGTATTTCTTGAATTCAGCCAGCCCTTGTGGATCTGTCGTTGAACAAATCCGTATTTACAAGGACGCAGTTAGATAGCCTTCATACTCACAAGGGCTACTATTATGGATCAAGTCGGAATCATTGTTCTTCAAACAAGAGGATTATTTTGTTCTGCTACACGCCGTCCGCAGGGTTTGTAGTGCCACGGTCAAAGATGCCGGCCAAACTAGAAACACAGACATTCAGGATCAGAGATACTACGTTAGTTGCTTTCGGTGAGTTTATGGAAACCCAATGATGTCCTGATCTCAGTGAGACTGTGATCGTAGCAAGGCTCCACCTTCATGTGTGGATTGTTTGAGAAATTCTTGTGCTTCTTCAAGGCTACGCCTCTTTTTGTTCTGACATGCGAGACCCGCAGGGTTTTAGTGTCACGGTCAAAGATGCCAGCCAAACGAGAAACACAGACATTCAGGATCAGGGATACTACGTTAGTTGCTTTCGGTGAGTTTACGGAAACCCAATGATGTCCTGATCTCAGTGAGACTGTGATTGTGGCAAGGCTCCACCTTCATGTGTGTATTGTTTGAGGAATTCTTGTGCTTCTTCAAGGCTACGCCTCTTTTTGTTCTGACATGCGAGTCTACTAGCAACTCCGACTCCCACTACTGCAGACGTATACGCATTCAAACATTAACTGGGCTGCCTTTCACGAGCAACACGAGTGAAACCAGCGCTCCGCTAAAGATTTACTCCAAAGGTCAATGTTTCATCTCAACACTTACGAGTGCAGGCGCAAAAGGTGGAACTTGAAGCTGATCTAAATATAAAAGCCACACTCAATCGCTGATATCGCCACACAGTCAATGTTCTCACCATCAGACATACCACATTTGTAATTGTTCCTCCTAGATGGCAGCCATGCTTCAGTGTCTGATTCCCCCTTTTTTCCACTGGTTCCCTTGCTTCTCATTCAGAAATAAAGTCCGGCCAGCGGGCATCTAATGTTAGCACTTAGCACGGTGCTCTCAACTAAAACCATTTCGAATTATGGGACGACGTCAACTGTGATACCAGGTCTATACCAGGCAGTCGACGCCTCATGGTATGGAGCAAATGCGATCGAGCTCGGGAACAGGGCCCTGAAATGGCTGGTAGATTTCAGACAGACTAGAGGGGAACAAGCAAAGAATCTATTTACTGATCTCGCAGTGTTACCAATGTTGACTTCTTCATCAAATCTCCAGGTTCAGCTGGGGGCGTTCGCATGAATCTTGATAGTGGTGCTGGAAGCTGCTGCACACTCAAGTTAAAAGGACTCTAATAAAGCTGAAGTCATGAAGTTCGTTCGATATAGAACCCGACGCTGGGAAGCGTTGTATGCACTGTCGGCTCTTTTCATGAAGACCTTAATGTTAGTTCGAGTCGATTAACATTCAAACCCTGGATTTTTATGTTCAAGCGTATACGTGCCGGCAGAACTATGAAAATTGCACTGGGCTAAACCACCTATGGGAATGGGTCAATCTCAAGACTTCGAAACAGTTGATGATTCTGCTTCTCATACACCGCCGATGAGTCGGATAGTTACCACGGTCGGAGTTACAATCGGCTTGCAACCTGTCCGGAGTTACAGACATCTATCTTCAGGACGTCTGTGCACCATGTACACTCCCTGCGACAAGTTCTCTCATGTACTTATGGTTCCCAGAATCATCACTTCACACATGGAGCTCTCAGTGGCTTGGTAAATCGTGAAATCAGATTGTCTTGCTTGAAGATCTGAATCTTTTTTACGAATGTGGTAAAAAGGCAGCCTGCTTATGCCGAACGTTCGTGAGGAAACTGGTGGCCCGATTGGCAGAACTGGAGATAGTGATCTCGCTGTCCGGCCGTTCCTTGGAGCGACGGTTGCTTCGAGTTCCTGCCGTGAGGAACACACTGACCCACCGCCCTTGAATGAAGAATCGTGACAGCTTCTCAAGCGTTCAGGAGGATCAGCACGACTTCCATCCTGAGAAGATCACCAGCAAACTGGTGCGAAGCTTATTATGAATTAGAGGGAACAAAAGAAAGCAGGGTAGGATCGTTGACAGGGTCGATTATGAACAAAAGGTTTACGACAAAGCCATCCCCAAGCCGCTTTGCTTGACTTCGAGACTTACTTCTAGAGACCGATATTTCATGAGGTAATCATGATAAGCTACTTCAGAACTCAATCCGCAGTCGAGCACAACCCAATCATGAAAGCAAGCCGGCTTCGACTCGGAGCACAGTCACGACTGTTCATCACAGCAAAGCCGAGCCAAGAGTCGAAGCTCTACTTCCACCTTGGCATCCCAATATTTCTTGTCATTATTCGTTTACGGACTTCCTCGAGTAGCTACTTGGCACTAGTCCCCCAGATACTCAGCAAACTGAGATCAGTCTAGTACTCGCCTCGTTTTCTTGCTGCCGAGGACTGCGAACGAGACGGCACCCGACGATTCGGTCAAGTTCCGTGGTACTGTATTGCACTAGTAACGAAGAGGTACTGCGGATATATGGCTCTAGGATCATTCATTCCACAGGGTTCAGGGA